>JBBPPG010000308.1:0-29507 GCA_038091855.1 Leccinellum luteum | reverse complement strand
ACCAAGAGACGCGTTCGACTGCCGTCTAGACATCCGCGAATCCCGCCCGCCACCGCCGCTACCGTCAGTAGCATTGCTGCCTGTCATTTGCACAGGCGGCCTGGCCCTCGATGTGGGGGTCGTCGACCTGCCGGAAGAGCTGACGCCCGCGGCAATAGCAGCAGCGGCAGAGGTGCTTAAACTATCTCGCCTCCGCCGCCCATCCAAAGACGTGACCGAGGGGTTGCTCGGGACGCCCTGCGGATACGGGTTCGCGTTATACGCAGCCGATCGAGACACAGGAGGTGCTGGGTACGTGACCCCAGCCGGCACCGCCGAGGTTGCGTAAAATGATATCGGGGTCCTCGATCGATCACCCGTCTCCCTCTCGGAGGAAGGAGGGCCGTATGGACTAGCGGGTCGCTGACTACCACCAGTTTTGGGTATCACGGGCGCTTGAGACGAGCCACCAGCGACTGGGAGGTATCCTCCTGGAGAAAGCTGTCCGTCTTGCGGACCGCTGTATCCACCCCCACTGGCATGAGCGAAATCCGGGATAACCGGAGCGCTGTGGCCGTGACCGCCGGATGACGACCCAGATGAATGTCCAGAAACAGGCAGAGGAAGATTGGCGTGGTCGGGGCTCAACAAGCCACTGGAAGGGATGGTGCCCCGTCCTCTCGATGGGGCATCAGATGGAGGCCCTGACTACCATTTTCATTCAGAATTACTTAACCGTCAGCTGAGCCTAATAAGGACGATGAGATAAGGTAGTTACCGGAGGCTCAATGTTGATCTCAGGGACGGAGCTATCTGAGGACAGTGGTCTACGTTGATCTCCATATTCACTCCGCGTCTCCGAGCGACCCTGACGCTCGGAAGTTGTTCGTCGGTGTCGCGAATCTGGCTGCTGGAGGACCCTGGGAGGGGATAACGGTGTCGGCACAACGATCTGGGGGCGGTGCCTTGAAGGACCACCATCATGTCGTGGGCGCGACTAAAGTTGAGCCAAAAAATCAGCGAGTGGAGAGGACTGAGGGTGGTCACGTACGCCTTCAGACTGTTGCCTCCATTGTTCGGCTTCCGAAGGATCGGAATACCGCAGCTCGTCTGCGAGTCGCTGGTTTGATTTCCTGTCACGACGCAGCGTTTCGTTACTCCTCATTTCTTGAACTGAATGGCGCCCTGTTTGTGGGGTGGCTTGCGAGTAGTCCGTCATGCGTTCGGACCGCGAGCTTGCATCTTCATGGATGATGCTAAGATTCTGTGAGCGGTCTCGATTCCTGCTGCCCGTCGGTAAGCCAACTATGTCAAGCTGAGAAATAGTCGACGTGGCAGATTGTTTGGTGGAGGCCAGTGATTCGTGATCGGGAGAACCTCGACGCGGAGGATAGTTGTCATACATGTAGTCACGGCTCCTCCCTCTGTCTGATTGTGCACCCAGGGTTCGCTGGGAAGGGGTAGGAGAAGGTATGTTGCGTTGGAGTTCATGGGGAGGTGGAAGAGAAATGTTATGATTCGAGTCAGCAATCGGGATATAGTTGTCTGGTGGGATGTGTATTTGAGAGCGGCGGGCGCTTGTCGGCGAGTCTTGAATGGAAGAAGGCCTGCTGCTGAAGAATGGCTCAGTGCTAGGAGGGCCCGCCCACGGGTGAGATGCCGACTGCGGTCGGGATGATTGGTTAGAGGCTGTACCAGCCGGAATGATTCGTGGTTCTAAGACTGGAGGAGGAGGGTCAGGTGCACGCCGCAGCGTGCTCCTGCCACTGTCGGGAGAATCTCTCCTGCTGTGGAAGCTGTGATGCCGGTTTTCAGGTGACGAATTGACCGGTGTTTCAAGGCGGTGCACCTCGGGCGCACTCCTATTACTCGAGGGTGGTGGGATTGGAGTGGGCGGATCCCTCACTTCGATTTGTTCCGGTCCATCACCCGCCTCGAGCAACCTGTCCACTACAGCAGTGGCCACCTCTTGCACTTCCTCTTCCTGGTCTTCAACTGCCGCCGCATGGGCTTCCCTGAATCCCATTCTCCTGCCTCGACGAACGCCCTCTTCGAAACCCAATCGACGACCCTCCTCCCTAGCCAATTCTATCAAGCGCTCCTCGTTCAGTCGACGCGCTTTTGAGCGAGCAGAGACGGCCGCAGCCTCTGCTTCGTCGCGCTGTGCCTCGATAGCCTGGAGCACGTCCTGTGCGCGAAGAATCTCCTTCTGTGCATTGTCCAGCTGCAGTTTGTACAGTTTTAATTCCTCCTGGGCGCGCACTGCCTGTTGCTGTGCTGTTATTCTGGCATCATTAATGGCCTTGGCCCGCTGTACCGTCTCCTCTATGCGCGCTTCGGCGGAGTCTGCACGCTTTGTTTCGTGTTCAAGCCGCTCAAATGCGGTGTACAGAATCTTGCGCATCTGCTTGGACTCGTACTCTTCGCTTACGAGCATATGCATTAGGTCCCGCGGGGACACAGTGGAATGCGCCCGTTCCCTCTCGCGGCGGAACTTGATGCTAGGACCGCGACGACCTCGTCGCTGTGAGTCTGGCAGGTCGTCATCCTCGAATGGTGGGGGAGAGAGCAGGGACGTCCTAGGAGACAGCGAGGCCGGATCAGATTCTGGCGTGCTATCTCTGGAACAAAACATCAGCTAAGTTTGACCGAGAGCGCGCACATGCCACTTACAATTGGCCGGGGCCAAGCGGCCACGACTGTGACATAGTTCTTCCCAAAGACAATAGCGTTAGTTGGGAATACAAGTGTCAAGATACCGACATACGTTCAAAATCAGCGTTCCTTGATTATTGTTAGTGTTATAGAATGAATACAAGTGATGGCAGAGAAAGATAAGAGCATTCACAGATAATAAAATTCACTCCTGAAGGAGAGAACCACAAGCTCGACAACTTACTCGTTCGTCCCAGACAATCAGCGTGACGTAACATGATCACGTGATGTATCTCCTAATATGGTTATTTTGTGACATTGCTGACTCATGTCACGCTGTATAGATGTCCTAGCCACCTGAACCTTAATTTTCCTTCGTATCATCTCAAGACCACCACCGACATCCGGTAAGAGGGAAGCATGAGGTATGGACGACGATCCGCGTCTATTCACCAATTCTGATGGCTTGTGAACAGCGGAAGCAAGCTCTCAGTGTCAAGCGTGCGAGGCTCTGTCAAAGACCTACTCGCTGCCAGCACCGAAAACAGGCGCAACTTTGTGGAGACAATCGAGCTCCAAATCGGTCTCAAGAACTACGACCCCCAGAGAGACAAGCGTTTCTCTGGCACCGTAAAGTAGTCATCCTTTTCGTCTCCCCATCTTACTTGGCACTGATCTTTTGCATCGTAGACTGCCCAACATCCCCCGGCCTCGCATGTCCATTTGCATTCTCGCAGACGCAGCCGACATTGATCGTGCCAAGCAAATCGAACTCGAGTACATGTCCGTTGATGACTTGAAGAAGTATGGAATAGCGATACCCTTGAACTGAACGCATATTGACCTCCCTTGCACAGACTCAATAAAAACAAGAAGCTCGTCAAGAAACTCGCCAAAAAATATGACGCTTTCCTGGCTTCCGAGGCCCTTATCAAGCAAATTCCTCGTCTTCTCGGCCCTGGTCTTTCAAAAGGTGTGCAATAAGTTGCAGCTCAAACTTCACCATGCCGAGTATCTGACATGTCGTGCTAACACCGCACAGCCGGAAAGTTCCCTACCCCTGTTTCCCACTCCGAGGATCTGTCAAACAAGCTCGTCGAAGTTCGCTCGACTATCAAGTTCCAGCTCAAAAAGGTCCTTTGCTTGGGTGTAGCCGTCGGACACGTCCAGATGACAGACGACCAAGTCTTGGGCAACGTGATGCTGAGTACGTACACGTCAAACTTGATCTCGTGTTTCCGATATTGACAGGAGCTTTCACAGGCATCAACTTCTTGGTCTCGCTGTTGAAAAAGAACTGGCAGAACGTCAAGTCCTTACACATCAAGAGCACGATGGGCAAGCCCATCCGGATATTCTAGATGGCGAGCAGGATATGGGTGGGATGGGTGTACAGAGTGGAGTCTCGAGCAAGCGCCGCACCATAATGCACAAACATAGGCCTCGCACGCTTGGACCAACGGCTTTCAGGTGGGAAGCCGATTGGGAGCTGATATGGTGTCAAGTGCCTGTTTCGTTTCATTCCACCACGCACCCAGCCTCTTTTCCCATGTACTTGTCGAGGTTGTTTTTTTTTCGTGACGTGTACCGCTACCGCGAAATCCAATGCATATACGGACTCATTGGCGCAGTATCCTCCGAGTCATCATACCATACACGGTATCCAAAATCACGCACGCTGGTCAAGCCCCCAAGACCGCTTTTCAAGGTACCGATGTATGTATGTAGCGGATTCGCTGACCCCTGACGCTCGATCGCCGGGTGCCTTCCCCGAGACAAAGTCTTCTCGCTACTTCCTCAATCAGTCCGACCCCGACCGACACCCGATTCTCAAACCTTAACCGACTTGGTTACACTGCCCGGGGGAGCACTTATTCAAGTTGCTACCGTACTCTCGGTCCATAACGACGGGCTCACATTTCAAATTCGACATTAGCGGGTGCGGGAGAACATTCGAAAAAAGGGGAAAGAAAAGACTCGGTGAAAAAAAAATCTCTTTGGACACGTACCGTACAGCACTCCAAGTGAAAGATCCAACGAGATTGACCCCCCCCTCCCCCCACTGGCAGGCTATTTCGAACGTCAGACCGTGTCAACCAAGGTTCGAGTCTAAAACGTGACCTCAGCCACACAATTCATTTGGGTGTCGAATGTCATCATATCGATATCATCATGTCGAATCTCGGCACCAACTTTCCCAGCTCATTTCCTGTAGCTAAAACTAAACATTTCCCTCTCCCACAAAAAAGAACAAAAGAAAACATAAAAAGACGAAGTAAAAATGGGGTTACAAAAATAAGACGAGGAAACCGAAACCAGAAAACATATAAAGATGCCGGAACCAATAAAAACAAAAACATATCATCAGATCACGATCCGTTCATCATCATATCATCGAATGCTTGACTGAAGTATATGTACGTGGCACTGGTCACGTTGACTTGTTTTATTTCTATTTCTATTTCTATTTTTTTTTACTACATATCTAGCGTGACGCGCGTCTTCATCCTCTTTCCTCCTGCTCTGGGGCATAGAGCGCAGAAAAAAAATCTCCGCCATACCGTAATTCCCCCCACTCGCTGTCAGTAGCCTTTACTACACTAGACAGACAGATCAAAATATATATGCATGATCGCGATCGCGATCACGATCCCAGTGATATAGTTGTCGGTCGCCCTCTCTCCACCGATAAGCACTAGCAAGTCGCCGACGCCGACGCTATCATATCTGTAACTATGAACGTGGCAGCACCGACTCGGACTCGTCTTTTCTTCCTTTCCTTTCCTTTCATTTGACAACCGGGGTGAGAAAGAGAATAGGAGACTGATAGATAGTGTGTGTGTGTGTGTGTGAGGAGACAGAAGACAGAAGATAAAAAGGTGGAGAGATACGGGGAGAGAAGGGGGGCGGAGATGACCCCCTCGAAATCGCCCCACGACTTCTCTATCTATCTATCTATCTTTCGCACACCATGATGACCGTGCCAGTCCCACCACCGACTCAGTAAACGGACGCGCGCCCGTAGTACGGGTACGGATGCTGTATGATCATGAGAGCCACCGTGGATAATCTACGATCTAGATTCCAACCTCTTTCTCTTGGACGAAGTGATCGCAACTACCCGGTAAGTTGCCGTCAGAGATCCATCCATCTCGCTGGCAGCATAACGCATCAACTTGCCAATGTGCCACTGGCGATCGCCGAGGGGCGGCGAAGTGGCAAAGCGGGGAAGGGGGGACGAGAACTCTGACGAAGGAAACTCTACAAAACGCGGATCCGGATCACAACATTTCGACATGTATCGGCGCCGACGGTCACCGGTTCCACCGATGAGTCAATCCCCAGGACAGCCAGACACACGCCCGTGACCGGCTCACGAGTATGACAACTTGGTGCCCCTCTCGCGCTGGCACACGATCGCAATCATTATGTACAAAACTTACTGCACTTGAACACCCGACAGGCTCCCGTGTGATCTCGCCATCTCGCCTTTTTTGGGTCGTGTTGGCGAGGGGAAAGGGGGGGGGAACGGAGAGGCGGTTCATTGAATGAACGGGGAACTGGCGCGGAAAGGGGGGACGCGGAAGGGGAGGTGGCGGGCGGAAACGCAACGCTGCCGGCGCCGCCGTCGCCCACAAAGACACAGCCCGACGCTGCTACTACGATACGTACACGTTTAGTAAATCATAAAGGTTTATACTTAACCCCGAACGTCGTCGCGCAATAGGTTTCGCCTGCTCGCCACACGGAAGAAAAAAAAAATCAGAGAAAGACAGGTAAGTAACTTAAAGGAGACAAAAAAAAAGCTTATTACATGATAAGTAGACACGTACGTACAGCTAGTTGTGGACGGCGCTGGTGCGCCTGCCACCAAAGCGGTCTAGACTTCAAGTTGCGACATTAGGTTCCCGCTGGGTTTTACTTTTTGATTTCATATCATTTTCCCGTTTTACTTTTATTGTTTTGTCTTGTTTTTGCTTTTACTTTTTCGACGAGCTCAAACGGTTTATAGGTTCATTGCTATCTTTTTTCAGCCATTTCCGTGTATGAATGTACGGAAAGATGGGACTCCGGGAGGAATTATTCCCTCATCGTGATCATGATATGCGTGATGCGCAATGTGCATTGACCAAGTGCCGTTGCCGAATCCACTAGAACTTGACACAAAGTATTTTTTGACCTTCGATGGTCGCCTAGTTCGTCGGCTCATCGTCATCACACTACGGTTCTTCACCAGTCACCACTGCATACAAACCAAGCAATGGACCCTGGAAATCCCGGTGCCGCTACCACTATAGTGCCGTGGCGCCACTGCCGGGCCCCCCACCCCACATGTGCTGCGATCGGTCCAGATTCCGATTCGAATTCAATTGAGTTGATTCGCGTTTGAACTGTTGAAACGCATTCCTCCTTGCAATTAGTTTTGCCCCATAGGGCACTCTTCGACGTCCAGCCGATTGGTCGGTACTTGTAGCAGGTTAGAACTTGGTCGCCATGCACATAGCACGCACTCGTAAGACCGTAAATTACCCGAATCACGCAAGCGCGCGTGCCACCCAATTCAAAGGAACGAGCTGAAGAACGCTTTGTTCGGCCCAAGTCAAGTCCCGTGATGTGACCGAAGCCACTTCAAAGAGGAAGACGTGGACGCGAGGTGCGGCGCAGCAGCAGTTCCGGAGACAGAGGCCTTTCCGGTCCACCGGTGGGAGAGAAAGGGAGCAGGTACGGATGTCGTACGGATGTGTGGGTAACGTAGCTTAACTCCTTCAGGGTTTTCGTGATCTCGTACTTGGTCTCGTGGATCTCGAACAATGGACCCACGCAACCGTGGGAACATGCACATGGCCAGCATCGTTTCGTGCACGGTACCTCCACAAGGTGTTCGTCCCTCCAGCTTTCTGCGCCTCAGATACTGCGGACGGGACCATAAGAGAAGATTCGAAAGGTCGAGACTGCCTACACGCGCCCTCGCATTGAGTTTTCCAACTCAGGTCCGTCCCGTGGCAGCAAAAGCGGGCGCGGGCGTTTTTTAAAGTTCACTATAAGTAACACAATGTTGATCGAGGCCAATGAAAGAGGTGGGGTGTGAACGTGCCTACGACTCATGGGCGCACTGTTTTTGGGTGTGGGAAGAAAGTTCTTGAGAACGCCGCGTCTGCATGTCGACGACTTTGAACTAGATAGGCGAGACGATTATGTCACGAACAAACATGATGTTTTGTTCACGTGTCCATTGCTCAGTGGTCGTATAGCCAAAGCTGGGCAAGAGTCCTCAGGGGGCTGGGACGCCGTGTATGATCAGCTCAGCGAAATTGTGCCGATCTTGAGAGAGAGGAAAGGCGGTGATCTAGAACTGACTGATTGTGGCAAGACGTTTTACAAGTATGAAAACGGGATCGGCCGATGGTAGCGGGTTTGGAGAGGCGTTTTGACGGATATAAGCTGAGATAAGTTGGTGAGAAGTGGAAAGACTGATTCCTGACCTCACTGTGACCGTGCGTCGCGGCGGGGCATGAGTATGGCGATAAGTTATATTGAGTTTGAGATCTCGAGCGGAGCCGGACGGTCGTTTTGGAGTGTGCCAAAGCCGATTTGGGAATGTATGGGGAGAGTAAGAATAAGTGGGTTGGTACAGTAGAATTGTTTCCATGGTAAGAAAGTTCAACAAAGTGATCGGTCCCTTTGCATGTAGCCGCATCAACCGATCAACGAAATGGGTATGGCAATGGAAGGGGAGCAATGATTGGTGATCGCACGTTGTTGATACGTTGTTTACGTCTAGACGGCACCGAAAAGAGGGAGGGGGATTGGATTGGCGTGCCTGATCAGAAGAAAATGAAAATCACCATACACACACCGCAAGGTTATGCTCAATGTCGCTTGGTCGCCACTCAGTCAGCTGTTCGACACCAGTCCCCCATTAGGTTGGATGGTGACGTGGAAGCAAAAAGCGATGGATGTGATTTTGACATTGACAGGTCACGTGCTCGAAGCAACGGGCGGTTGATTGAAGCGTGGAAAAAAAAAAGAGCGAGAAAGTGATTATGAAGAGGGGAGATAAAGCGGAGGGGGGAAGGAAGGTAGGTGGAGGGGAAGAGAGGAGTTGTCACAGAGGATACAGTAGTAGTTCACACATTGAGAAGACGGCAAAAGAACAGAAGCCTCATTGAAAAGGTTCAAAAGGTTCCGCGCCGAAATTATATTTGCGCATCCGTCCAGAACGGCAGGTGCCGGTTGGCGACGAGATTCAAAGAGAGATCGCGATAACGGGAAAAGCCAAAATTTGTGTGTCCGGAAAGAGAATTAGCAAAATTCAGGGTCCGAAATTGCTGACGAGTACATACAACCCCATATCATATAATATATCACATATTTTTTTGTTATATTTTCACTTTACGTATTATTTCGCGTATCGCCTTGACAGGCTGGTTCCTCATAAGACCTCCTCCGAATGCTCGATCCCGTCGTCTCTGCAGCCCTGCAAAAATAAGTCCTCTTCAGATGCCCCGTCACCCTACAAAGCATGACTACTCTCAGTCTCAGTACCCTTCTTACCATTCGGACTCTAGTCAGTCAACTTCCCCACCCTCCTGCTCCTCACCGTCCATACCACAACCACCAAACTCTGCTCCAAAGAAAAAGCATGTCTGCAGCACTTGCGACCGTGGTTTCACGACCAGCGGCCACCTCGCTCGCCATCTCCGCGTACACACAGGCGAGCGAAACCACAAATGCCCCTTCCCCGGCTGCGAGACTCGCTGTTCGAGGCAGGATAACCTCCAGCAACAGTGAGTACCCTATTTCCGTCGCGATCCAAGATGCGTTCATCCCCGCCGTACATCTTTCATTCTCGACCCTGCACGGAATTATATTATCAGTCATCGTTGTCTAACATATCCCTTTCATTTAGTTATCGCATCCACCTCTCCCCAGGCTCTCGGAGGAGCTCCAGCTCGGCTACTCGCGCTGCGATAGCACGTGCAGTCGGTGTACACGGTTCCAAAGGTTCTCGGTCCTCTTCGGCGATCGTTACCCCCGAACGCCTGTCGAGCGGACCGCCCTCCCCGCCTCCTGCACTGGAACCCGCTCACATTCCACCGCCTCCTGATTCACCTCCACCTCTCGTACCAGCGTTCCCTGTTTCCGTCTATACCGGTAGCATGCATTCGGGGAGCAGCTCGAGCCGTTCCCCAACGCCACTTGAAAACGCTTATCCGGCGATGATCTCGCCTCATTCCCAGGGAATGACAAACGGCCACATGGCATCCCAACAATCTCCTATGGCGTCCCACTACACCGACAGTCCTCCGACGTACGCCGAATCTTCCCAGCATGCAAACTATGGCTATGTATCTCCACCCGCGGGAGACCAATCATACAATTACTCCTACAGCGAAAAATCACCCTTGCCTCGGCTTCAGTCTGCCACCCTTCACCATATAGACAATATCCATGATCACTCTCCTCCTTCGTCCGCTCATCTCTCATCCGTATCTTCTCGCTTATCTATTTCACACATCTCACATCCGCAGTCTTACCCGAATCACTATCACGCGGTCAGCTCACCATCGCCAGACTCTGGCCACTCCGTCTCTCCTCATTCCCAGCCTTCTGGACCCCCCACGCCAAACTACTCTGCCTACCAGGACGACAGGCACGATGGAACGGCGTACCATGCTATGGAGTCGGTTCCCGATCACCAGGGCCTTAACAATGGTTATGTGTCCTCGACTAATCAAATGATTCATGGGAACTACGGCCACTCCATGATGCCACAGCAGAGTCTCCCGAGATACAGTTCCCCGCCTCCTATCTTGGCGCCGATCCAAGATGAGCGGGTGATCCGCGGTGATATACGGGTCTCACACGTACAGCATTCCCCCGTTTCGAGCATCCCAACGACACCACTCTCGAGTTCATACATGCCGTCGTCTCTAAACTACCCCTATCACACATCCCATATGTCCCTCAACCAGGCAACATGGAAACACGATACGCTTCTGCGAGGAAGATCCTGATCACACAGCATGCTCCGTGTTTCCTTAAAATTGGACGCTATTTTCTCCTGTGCTTGTTAGTTCCCGTTCGTCCTGTGCTCCGTTTTTCTTCTCGTGGATCGGTTTCGTCTCTGTATCAGTCTGTTGTCTGCATCACTATCACCAGAAGTATATACCATATAGTCATAACCAACTGCATGATACTGTACATTGTTGTTTATACGCATCGCCTCTGGCATCTTATGTGATCCCTGAGCGCGTGCCTGATGTACATAGCAAGGAATATTTGTTGTGAAGATCGAAATCTCGAGTGACCCAGCTGTGAGTTGTTGTGAACCTGTGCAAGCTTTGGTCCGGAGTTAGTCGATCATCACGGCGCGGACGATGGATACCCAAATTCAAAGGCAGTGCACAAGCGACCCACCTTCTCTGAACCGACGTCTATTACTGACAAGTCAGCGCCCTATCTCGCCCTCCCACGTACTGTATCTACCTAAAAAGAATGCCCAGCGACCTCGACAGGTGTGTACCACGCCTTTTGATGCACGCACCCCTTCTCATTCATTACTCGTTAATATTGCTGTTGTCGTTGGTCCATCATTCCCTGATCAAATCATTCCGTTCGTCTCGTCTATCATTCAAAAACAAATCTCATCAAACCAATCTCGGTCGTCGTTTCGTCGTTGAACTCAAGGCAAATAGAACAACTGACACGCTGTGAGCCAATATCCGAGGAACAGGTGAAGAGACTATGCTTCAAGGCCCGTGAGATCCTCATCGAGGAAGCCAACGTCCAACCTGTGGACTCTCCTGTGACAGTGAGTGTCTGCTCCCCGATCGAACTTGTGCACGGTTGAGCGACCACTTGTCTTCCCTTCTTTTTCTTTTTGGTATGTCCCCGCGCCCGTCCCACCTCAAACGCGATGACAACACACGCACAAAAAGATTTGCGGCGATATTCACGGACAATTTTACGACCTCATGGAGCTCTTTAGAGTTGGCGGGTTTTGTCCGGGCACAAATTACCTTTTCATGGGTGCGTTCGTCCTTCCGAGATTTCCCTAAACGAGCAACACACGCACTTCACCCGCTCCGAGCGCGGAAGATACTGATGCATTGAATTTCGTTCCCCCCCCTCCCCTTCCATAGGTGATTTCGTGGACAGAGGGTTCTATAGCGTTGAAACGTTCCTTCTCCTTCTCGCGCTCAAGGTCCGATACCCGGAGCGCATCACGCTCATTCGCGGCAACCACGAATCGCGGCAGATCACGCAAGTATATGGATTCTACGACGAATGCCAGCGCAAGTACGGGAGCACGAACGTGTGGAGGTGGTGCTGCGAGGTGTTCGACTACCTCGCACTAGGCGCGATCGTCGACGGACGGGTGTTTTGCGTGCACGGCGGGCTGAGTCCGAATCTTCAAGCCATCGACCAAGTATGTATTAGCCTATTTGATGCGAGAGGGGTTGGTTGTGCGTGTGGCTCCGAAACACGCGCCAGAGAACGGGATTGCACAGTGCTAAGCTCACTCACAACCTTTTTTTGCCGTTTGGTCTCCGCTTCTAGATCCGGGCTATCGATCGTAAACAGGAGGTACCTCATGATGGACCCATGTGCGATTTGCTGTGGTCAGATCCGGACGGTGAGGTGTTCTCGCCGCGCGTTTCTGTTCGCCAGGCCTTGCTAAAGTCTCGACTCACGACGCGCACTTCATACATTACTGAACTGCTTTTTGATGCGGGGCGGTGATGCGCGCACGCACATACGGGACCGTGTTGGGCAACATGCATGCGGACAGACATCACCGGATGGGGACTATCTCCGCGGGGCGCTGGGTTCTTGTTCGGTGCTGATATCACCAAGACGTTCGCGCACAACAACGCGATTGACCTCATTGCGCGCGCCCATCAGCTCGCGATGGAAGGCTACAAACTCATGTTTGACGGAACAATCGTGACCGTGTGGAGCGCTCCCAATTACTGTTATCGGTGGGTAGTCTTTCCGCTATTTTCCTTGCTTTTTTGGTTCTGCTGGTGTTACGAAAACACGCGAATGTCGCACCCGCTCGTGTGTGTTCATGTGAAAGAATTTCCTTCCCCCAATTTCCGGTCATGTCGCTTTTTCTCCTTCTCCTTTGTCACAACTTTGTTTTTGTTTCCTCCTTTCGTGTTTTGTTCTCAATATTTTCCTTGTCAGGTGTGGTAACGTTGCCTCGATACTCGAACTCGATGAGCACCTTGCACAAGAATACAAGGTTTTCTCGCATGCGCCTTCGGTAGGTTTTGTCTTTGGGTTTGATTTACCAAAATTTCTATTTTTGGGACTTACGTCATCGTCCGGGGTGTCTTATTTCTTTTCTTTTTCTTTTTTTGCTATTGGCCATCACCTCTAAAGGTGATATGCGGGGTTGGCTGACCGTCGTGCGCGCGGGTGCGGTCATCGCGTAAACCCATATTTCGGAAGGCTTTTCATTGTTTTCTTGTTCCAATCCCGCCTTCGCACTTGCTCCCTGCCTTCTTGAACCGAGTTCATTATACCTGATGCTGATGCGGACGCTAACTCCGATGTACTGATCCACCTGCGACGCATCAAAGGACGTTCGGTCGATCCCAGCCAAGCGTCCGCCTGCGGACTACTTCCTCTAAAAACCCAAATCTTAATCAACATCAAGAGATAACGGAGCGACCGTCTCACTCATGCCGTGAACGCCGCACCATCGGAAACTTGCACAACAAAAAGCTTGTGATAAGTACAAATAAAATCATCATCATCATTATGATAAATTTTAGAAAATTTCACGACATTCCAAGTAGTGTCAAGCCCAGCGCGTGTTTTAGGCATGGCCTTAGTGGGCTCGTTCTCACCTTCATCCCGATTTTTTATTTGTTGTTTTATTTTATTTTACCCCCCCGGGATGATTCGTTTGCTCGGGAGCGCAGCGTTCCATAGAATCCAGATTCCATAGCAGTCGTTGCTGTTCTTCCTTTGTTTTACATCGACGCGGAAGCTTTTTTTTCTCTCGGAAGCGTGCGGCTCGAATGCGTGGGAATCGGGAGAAAGGGAGGGAGCGACTAGAGGGGAGGAAAGGGGACTTGCTTGTCTACGCTGTCCCGGATCAGAGTGAGACGTAGTCGTTTACGTGCTAGATGACAATGGTGGTTACGTGCTGGCGTGCCTTTCGAACAGCACCGCAAGGACAAGGTTTTTCATGCGTGTACGGGCATGCGGTGTGCTATGCGTGAAGAAAAGACGAAACGTGACGAAGCCTTCCTGGAGGGGGGCCTGAGGGGCAGAAGCCGGAGACGAACGCCACCGAGGCGGTGGAAAGCCAAGGACGATTCCGTACACAGTATGGCACACACGGTCGGTGTGTAACAGCCATTGCTTCAAAGTGAGCACACGCTAGTACAAAGATGGGTACTGTGACTCTTCGAGGACGACGTTCCTTGCAATTGAAAAGTGCCACTTACGACGCTCCTTGTCCGAGTGAAACGTCGGCGCTGGTTCGACGAGCCCGTAACTCGGGTATGCCCTGCCAACTGGTCTAATGTCTGGATGGCTGTCACTGTGAGAGTGAGACGTACACGTTCGAATCTTGGAATCTAATTCAGTTGGATGGTTATGGTAATCGACCGAACGGGGCCCTTGAAGGGAGTCTGAGAGGGGAAGAAGTGGAGGTACGAGGCCGGGGGCTCGGAGCTGGTCGAAGGTAACTTGGGAGGGGATCCGCATCGACTGCCAGAGCCAATTGCAAGGGCAAAGTCGTCTCAAGTGGTAAGCACATAGTAGTACTTTCACTACCAGTGGCAACCTCTCCTCCATCCTCGCTTCCTCTTTGTCTCTTGTCTCGGTTCCGACTGAGTCTTGCAAGTTATTTGTCCTGAAAGAATCAGAATATCGATCGGGGCTGTACGTTTGATGTGTCCTAGAAACGAAGCTAGTACAGAGTAGGAAAGCCTACGGTACTTCCAAACCATGTCAGTGTCACCGTCGCCGGCGGGGTTCTTTGACAACTCGGTCCCTTTCATTCGCGCCATCTGTGCCATCATCATCGCATCGATGTGCTATTGTATCCTACCAGTGCTTCAGCATCCTGTTTCTCCCACACGGCGCGCGCGCGCGCACGCAAGCCTTTTCGTCACTATTGACTTCGTGCAAGCTAGACCTAATGGGTTGAATTGAAACGCGACGGTCTCACGGCGTTCCAACGCATACGCAGCACACTCCCACGCGCTGCGGGGGCTCGTAGACGCCAAGGTACAGCCAATTGGAATGCGAGGAACGAGGTGCATAAACCATCATCGGCGGCGGCGGTGGCGCATAGTTGCTTCCTTCCAGTCAGAGGACAGACCAAAACCGTACATGAAGCTCCATCGAGGCGGTGGACGTGCACCTATGCGGGAACTGGTTGGTTGGCTGAGTAACCATTTTTTTTGCAATGAGTGAGTGAACCAGGGCCAGAGTGTTTCGATGATCTGAGAAGGTTTGTGCGTTGCGGGGTTCAAGGTGATCAGGCCTGCCTCTTCAGCTTCAGGTTCGAAAATAGCTCAAGCATTGCAAGTACAAGTACAAGACGTCAAGGAACAACCAATTGGAATGCGAGGAACGAGGTGCATAAACCATCGGCGGCGGCGGCAGCTGCTGCGCGTAGTTGCTTCCTTCCAGTCGGAGGACAGACCAAAACCGTACATGAAGCCCCATCGAGGCGGTGGACGTCAAGAACATAGCAAGAGGGGAAACGGGGAAGGGTAGTGAGGTGCGCGTGGTCCGGGTGTTGGACTCCGGCGAGGAAGATTCGCGAAGCAATTCTAAAGTTAGTTCTATCCCCATCTCCTAGACGATTGACCAGGGAAAAAACCCCGGTGAGACGTCAGGAAGGCCTTTCAGACGAGATCTAATGATATGTTCTTCCTAACAGTGGCTTGTACCGAGCATGTACATTATTCCGAAGCGTGCCATCGGAGGACCCCACGGATGGAATTTGCCATATGGTAAGGTCAAGGTTTCAGCAGTTGCGTACGACAACAACACGTGTGCTCGAACCCAAGGAAGACATGGCTTTCTTTCGCCGACGCCGAGAAAAGCGGAGAGAAAGAAACACCTGTCTGATGCTTCCGGGATTGCCATTATGGGATGAGTCGACCACGCATGACAACATAGCTGACTCTTATCATAGGTGCCTTTGCAAAGAGGGGCATCATATGGTCATGGGAAGATGGCAAACAAGCGAAAGTGCCCCCTGGCCTCCCTCGTGCCCGCTTTTCCCCAATCCGACCCCTTCTTTCCGTTTTTCGCAAACGATGACGATGACATCAATAGCGCCGCATCACAGATACTTTCCCCAAGTCAATGAGAAGACGAGCCAAAAACGAAAATGAAACGTTTGGACCGGAACCACAACTCAGTTTAGTGTCTCGAATGGCAATCGCCGAAAAGAAAAAGCATGCGGTCGATTCGAACTGCGGCATCGATTGACGCAGATGCGGACCGACATCATCGGATAAGTTTTTTTCCCTCTCTTCTTGCATCATGTCGATTGAATAGGATTGCTGTACGAGTGGTCGGGTGTGCTACTCCCAGGTGTAGGGGCTGAATGTTGAACTTCTGATCTGCCCCGTCAGATTGAAACAACCGATCACCACGCGATGACTCACTGTTTTAAGATTTAAACCTTTTCGCGACAGTTCATACCGAGTGCGTGTGCACTTTGCCACTGCCGTGATTCAAACTAAGTTGGATATAGAGCTAGCCTCGACATACGATTGCGAGACAGTCAGACGTGAGCGATAACAAGACCAGTCGATTTGGTGGTCGGTTCCCACATGCGGACAATGTGTTTTTGTAGAGACTCAGAGGCGCTCAGCTCGGCAGCAGTACTTGCCGGATCTCTTCATCGTGGCAATGTTCGGCAGCAGAAGCGACAGCCTAAACAAGGTTAGCGCCTTTTTTAATTGGACTAGTGCAGGAACGAGGCGTCCAGTCGGTTGGCTGGAGTTAGCCGTGCACCAATCAGAGCTCTCGAATGGTTGACATGCTTCAGGTCACCTGGTTAGGTGATAACGTTACTTACATGTCTTTTGCGGATGGGCGGCGCCCCAGTGGAGCTTGGATCAATCTGGCCCTCGGTTGAATGCACCTGCCCAAGAACCAGCAGTGACCACCATCCACCCCCAACTCCTGAGACCAGGGCAAGGGAACTGCGTCATGTACTAACTTTCATATGAATCATATCGCAGGGGTCGGTATTCAGGACGAACACGGCAAGGCGCCCGTACTCGGTTTTGCACAGGAACGACCCCTGAATTTACTTTTTCCTAGCGGCGTCGCTGTAGGCCCCGTCAACTCATGGGCGGCGGGTCTTTGCAAGGTAAAACGACGATGAGCACCAATTTACCTCTAGTAGGTCCAAATCACGACTCAATTTTCGGTTAAATCAACCGCTTCACGATGGGGTGCCCTTTTATGTCCACGTTTTTGCGGCTCGAAACTGTTTACGACAACGAGTTTGTCCTCGTGCTCCGCTTTGGGCGAGCGACCTCATTGAATTCACGACGCGTGCATTTTGCGAGTTCAATTTGACTATAACGACGGTCCACGACTTCTGAGACGTCCCTCCCACCACCTTCAGGACTGACCACTCCTGTAGCCGGTGAAGATGGCCATCGTTCCCTTGTTGAGAACAATTAATTTCAGTGAGTCTGCAAATAGCGCTCAACATGAGAATGGCGTCTAACCGAATACCAGTACTCATTTCTCTCGTCTCGCTCGTCCTGCTAGCCATCTGTGCCTACCTTGAGTACATATTCATCAAGTATACGGACATCTCACCTTCCTTTCCTCCGCTTGGGATTGGAGCAGCATGTCTGACGGTCATCTCCCTCCCGCTATTGTGAGCTAAAGCCCTTTCCATCTTTTCCTTGTTATCTTGACTTTGCGAGCAGCTTGGTATTGGATCGTTTTCGCCGGCATGTCTTCACTTCCACGGTTCTATTCGAACTTGTCTGGTTTGGTGGGTAATGGCTCGTTAACGAACTTCTGAGTGCCTAATGTGGAAAAAACTACGCGACAGCTGTTTTGTGTGTACTGTGGGCCGGGACCGCTAGTGATACGGCCGTCACAAGGTCATACTACTTCCCCACTGGATGCATTTATTACAATGGTAAATCTTCTAGTCATCGCAGGGCCGTCGAAGTCCATTAGTCACCTAACCACTTTGGCAGTTCCCCCGGAAAACAGTGTTTGCTACGAATTTACGACAGTAGAAGCGCTTGCCTTCTTCAATTTCTTCTCAGGTATGGCTCTAAGTTGCTACCCGTTCGAATTGACCTGCTCACACCACGCTCATAGCCCTCGTATATTTCATTGTCTTACTCGTCTACGCCATCATCAATGTCAATGCTCTCCGTGGCAAAAGTGTCTGGACCTCTTCGGTGAAGGAAGTTACTATCGGCATCTCCACCCAGGGTGTTTCGATGCTCGAGGGTCAGGTCAGCCCAATGCCTGCTACGCAATACCAGAATTTCGGCCTATACTCTCCGATTTTCCCCCTTTTCCAGCCGCATAATGGTTATCCACAGCATGTTCCCCTCCAAGGACTTCCTGCTCAGTCGTACAACACGTATCCGCAGCAGGTCCCCATTCAAGGCCCACCTTCTCAGCAGTTTGACGCTAGTTTGCAGCAGGCCTTTCCCAGCCGTTTCTCTGTCGTCTCTCAAATGAAGCAAAGCAATTCCAGACCATCGTCTTCCGGCGGTCCTCAGCAACAGGTTCAGGTTCACTACCCTAGCTACCCCTCTGGCATCAACCCCCAGGACCTCTCATCCCCTCCGCTGTCCAACTCCAGCAGGCATCCAGGACTGCTGGCAGTCCCCCAACACCAACAATGATCATCCTCCCAGTCCGCCTCTGCATCTACTCCCGTTTACGGCGTCCATCAGTTCCATACCCGTGTGACGATATCTACCCATAGTGAAAGAATGAATTTGACAGCATCGACGGTGCCGTTGATGTTGGCTCATGTCTTCTTTTGCTCAGTTACGCGCGCCGGGGCGTTCCGCGCGGTACTCACGACCTTTGATTTATTGTCCTTTTTCTTTGCTGTGCGTAATCGATCTACTGTATTCGCCAAACTTGTAGACTACGAGATGCGACGATGTGGACTTCCCACGTCAGCAATTCCATTCAATCTGTGTATCGTTTCTTTCTTTCTTTCTTGTCTTTTTTTTTTTCACTTTCCGGTTCTGTTGGCCGTTGGCTGGCGGGGGGACGGCAGGTTGGTAGTGGCCCGAGGTGGCCGATCCTTCTGATGAGGTTTTCTGATGGGCATTAGCGAGGTTACTGACAGTTGGGAACTGAGAGCGAGATCGCATCACTAATGGGTTGAGAGCTATGTCTGTCGGTTAGTAACTTTTGTACGACGTGTCACTGTCAGCGCCGCAGTAGGACCTTGTTGTCGAGTTTTTCAAAAAGGCCGTTTTCAACGGTCCCCCCCCCCCGTCACGGTCTGGCAATCCCCGGAGTCTCCTCTCACGGACCGCTGGCATCGGCGGTGGGGACATGGGAAGTGAGCGGGGGACGCCGACGGTACGACAGACGACGTTCCTCGGACTACCAAGGTAATATACCACTACCTCCATTTTTTGCGAGGGGTACAGAAGTGGAAAGTGGGAAAAAAAAAACACGTACGTGAAGGTTTGACCTAACCCGTCGGTCGGGACGTTCGTAACCTACTCTTGTTCAGACGTCACACAGTCGGACTCGGATTCATGATGCATCCCGGTCAGGTTGGGCCACTATCTCGCTAACCATCGTCAGACCAACCATGTGAAGCTCGTCTGTACTTGAAATTTGTTTTTACGTTCAACGATCCCGAGGGCTCCCCTCCGAAAGAAACGATGATGATGATAGAGCCCACATCCGGACTCCGAGCGGAAACCTCGGACGTCCGACTGCTTACTACTAACTGTTAGTGCTACTGTCTGTTATCCCATCCCATGTCGACCCGTCCTATGTCAGGCGAGGCGAAGCTTGATGCGGAACGCTACTACACCAGGTGTGGTGTAACTAACTTGCGAGAAACCAAGGGAAGGTTCATCGTTCGCACGGCCCCGCCGCCGCACGTCAGCAATCATCGATTCATCGCTCATTTAATTTTCTTTTTTTTGACTCTGGATTAATGTCTAGCCCTGGGCTGGGCACCGCTTCCTTTCCACCGTTCCTACTAGTACTCGACGCGAGGCCGAGAAACGACGAAACGAACTGCGAACAATTCCAAGATGATATGAGCAACGAAACGAGGACGACGAAGACGAGAGAGTCGAGAACCCGGGGCCGGCTCCTCACCTCTCTCTCTCCTCATTCAATCTGTTCAATGGAGATCGAAAATATGATACGAATCATATGTCCATGTATGCATATAACATTCGTGCATGCATACAACAACACATTCCGTATGGCATATATGGAAGATATATGACATTGGAACATGGGCACCGCCGCCGCCGCCGCCGCCCCACGTTCGTCTCGTTCCCCGTTCCACTTTCAATCATATCTCTCGACGGGATTTTGTCATCTCATACACACGGAACAACTAACTGAGTTAGGTTCATCAAACTTCATCACTACATACCAACTTAACGCCGCCTCATGGCGAGCGCGTTGTCCAACCGTCCTTCCCTTCTCGACGTCAAGGACGTGCGTGCGTTGCGCCGACCCCCATCAGAGCCTCGGCGAAACCCACTTCTACATACATGCATACAATTCCTTTTTGCGTGCACAAACAAGACAAGGTTCGAGATCTTGCCAGGCGATTCGAACCCAGTCAAGTAGAACAAAGAATGTCTCGCAGCAATTTCACAACCTCACCGTTCGTTCACAGTTAAAGGGGGGGAGAGGGGGAGCATCGTGGCGTCCGTAGAGATTGTGGCTTACGTGCAGGTTGAAAAAGAAATGTACATGCGGTGTACGCAACAAACGTGTATAAAATGGATGGGTGGATTCTAGTGCGAAAGTCGCGGGCTCGATGTGGAGGCGCGTATGATGGAGGGAGGGCAGGCAAATGGGCAAATCTCGATGATGCGGCTGGGTGCAGTTTGCAGGAGAGGGAGAGAGACCGATGATGGATTGATCCCGATCAGGTCTTACCCTTTGCAGCGCTCTTGCTGATGAGCTTCGCTTTCTCGATCGCTGTTCGACCTACGGAAACGAAATCATGTCAGACATCATGATGCACGTATGGGAATCCGTCGGACGAAGACGCCTTACTCTGCTGAATGAGATTCTTCTTGTAGTCGATTATAGTGATGTCGTCCTTTGTGAGATTGCTGACGGTTTTGTCCTTGACTTCCCAAAGATCTTCGGCGACTTGCGAAATGAGACCTGGTCAACGAAAAAGGAAAACACATAATTAAAACTAAAATAATGAGCGAAATAGTCCACGCGATACGCACGGAAATCATGGGAAACGATCACAACACCACCTTCAAACTCTTTGATGGCGAGAGCCAAGGCATCAATAGAACCCATATCCAAATGGTTGGTGGGTTCGTCTATCCGACGGAGCCAGTCGGCGTCATTTCACTTGTTTGTCATTTGCCGCGATAATGATGCCACGTACCCAATAAAAGTACGTGTGGATGCTCCATAGCTAGCTGTGCGAACACCACGCTGTAATAACGGATGAGCACCAAATTTAGTCTCTCTCCGATATTAGAGTTCTCACCGATTCCGCAGACCGTCTGACAGCTGTCTGATAGGAGAAGTCTGATGGGGGCCAGTCAGACCGAATCTGCCGAGCTGCTGCCGCCATGCCTGTGCAGGGGAAGCGGACGCGTGAGATAATTGCATGGTTTGAACGACAGGGTGGACGCACCTGAGCGTCCTTCTCAGGATATTTCTGGGCGAAGATGTTTTGGAAGTACTCGATTGGCGGTTTGTCATACGGAAGTTGATCGGCGGAATGTTGCGAGTATTTCGCTAGTTTCAAAGCGGCGTGCTTCGAGACCGTTCCCTCGCACGGTTGAAGCACGCCGGTAATAAGGTTGAGAAGGGTAGACTTTCCTGCACCATTTGCGCCGAGGATGGCGATACGAGAGTCCATGCTGGAGATCGAGGCACGAGCTGAGTGACATAACGAACGCAGATGGAAAGTTGGTAACGACTCACTCAATACCGAATGACAGATGCTCGTACAGATAGTCAGAAGACTTTCCCGAGTACGAGAAAGCAACGTCATTGAAGGCGATGATCGGAGGTGGAAGTTTGCGAATATCTTCAAAGTGGAAGCGCAAGGGACGTGGGGTTTCAACCTTTTCTATCAAACCGGCGGCTTCCATCTTGTCGATGATTTTTTGCTTTGACTTGGCTTGTTTCACAAGGTTAGCGTATGTACCCGCTGACGCAATGAATCTGAATATGGTGTTTCAGCGGATTATCGGTCATTCCCATGAAAATTTACATTACTTTTTGATATGGGCAATTTCCTCCTGTTGTTTGTGATACGCTTTCATTTGGTTCACCTCGTTCTCCTTCTTCGTGCGAACATAGGTCGAATAATTACCCGTGTAGTACACAAGCTTTTTCTTCGTCGTCAAGTCCATGATGTTCGTACATACCGAGTCCATAAAGTCTTGCGAATGGGACGTGATGACGAGGATATGATTATAGGTCGACAGGTAGGCCTCTAACCAGACGACAGCACCAAGATCGAGATGGTTCGTTGGCTCATCAAGTAACAGAAGATGCG
Source organism: Leccinellum luteum (assembly GCA_038091855.1). Lineage (NCBI taxonomy): Eukaryota > Fungi > Basidiomycota > Agaricomycetes > Boletales > Boletaceae > Leccinellum > Leccinellum luteum. Next base: position 7,132 of record JBBPPG010000308.1, on the reverse strand, counting down.
GTTTCACGAAAAGAGCCCGGGCAAGAGCCACCCTCATTCGCCAGCCACCACTCATATCCTTGGTGGGTTTCTGCATCATCGCTTGACTAAAACCCAGACCGTGGAGAATGCTTCCTGCTTTTACTTCAAACGTACTCGGGTCCATCTCTTCGAGCTCTTCGTATGCCGAATCGAGGGCTACCTCGTCTACTTCGTCGGCAACAGATAGATCTTCGATCCGCTTTTCGAGTTTGGCAACCTTCTCTCTTGCCGAAGCGATGATGAAATCAAGAGCATTCACTTCGGATGGCTCGGCTTCTCCTCTCACAAGGTAAATATCAATGTGAGGAGGAATCTCAATGTCGCGTTCCGCCATTGATTGCAGGAATGTCGACTGTGATGTCATGAACAATCAGAGATCACGCAGGAGTGGAGCCTAAACGAACCTTTCCAGACCCGTTCTCGCCCAGTAAGCCGTACCGCTGACCATAGTTGAGTGCTATCTGCGCACCCTCAACGAGTAAGCGACCATGGAAGGAGAGTGTGTATGAGTCGATTTTGATATCTCGACTTTTTGGATCGGAAACAAGCACTCCAGCAGCACTCCTGCGTCACGCTCAGTCAAGGGCTCCGAGATATGCAAAGCACTCACCTATCTGTCGCGATCTGGAGTTTTGCCATAGAAGTTAGGTCATCGGTGCTGTTCACAGCAGAGACGCTGGTAAGTGGAGTGTTGAAGGCGCTGCCTGCAGCTGAACCAGTGGGGGTCGAGGTGGACGTCGGGGTCTCTCCCTGTTGCCTTGCTGCTTGTTTTGCAGCTTTCTCCGCGAGTCGTTTCTGCTTGGACGCTGAAGGTGGCATCTCTGTGAAATGATGAAAAACCAGATGGATGATCGATGTCGACTATCAATTTTAAGTTCACCCTTATCAAGCATCTGTGGATTATCTAATCTATCCTTAGTAAGCCAAGAATGTCACTCTTGTCCACGAGCAGAACCGGTACGTACGGTAGTACGGTAACGACGAGTCTGTGATTGAACGTCAAAGCAAAGCGTCGGTAATGACGCCGCTCATCGTAAATCTGATTCGAGTTATTCCTTGACACTCACGCTCACATTGATACCTTTCCAAATCATTCGATTCGTACCAGTAGTGTAATGAGGGTTCCAGTTTCTGCGCCTGGGTAACGTTTTAGCATAATACCTTCTGCAACGGACTACAGTGCGGTCCCGCATGAAACTGCGTCGTTCAAGTTACGGGTCCGAGGACAACAGTCTTGAGCTCTATTAATAGTATTATTAAACCAAAATGTGGGGAGCGAGGTGGTTGGATCCATCCATGGGTCCTGTGCTGTTTCCTGTCACCTAGTAGTAAGTGGTTAGTCGAACAAAGGAAATCCCCGCATCCGGTGGCTGTGTTACCTCTAAGTGTCCAAATTTGTGGAGTCGTGGTCATCTCTTTCCTTACTTACGTCCCGTCATGTCCTTCCTCACCCGCTGGTTTCGAAAGGTCAGCCATTGCACACATATCAAGTTCTAAAACTAACAGACAGCGCGCGTTCATCAGGGAAATTCTGAAGATTATGAAGCAATCCTTTCTCAACTCGCAGCGGACGTGCAGAAACGTCAGACGCGTCTAGCAGAGATCCGCCTGCGTGAACGACGTACGACTCTACAGTTTACGCTTGGAACTTTTTTCCTCTGGTTCGCCTATGTCAGCCTATGGTATTCACGGAGGCTGCCATCAGCATGGCACGAATCGAGATGGGTGACGGCGGGGATAGTCGTCGGACCTGTTATGTATGTGGCATGGCTTGCATCCTTCTCTCTGTGGGAGGTTCATTCCCTTGTCCTTACAGAATCTTGTTTGCACGGAGGATGATGCAGATATGGTACTCGTGGAAGGGCAACCGTGAAGGTTCGTGCTTCGTCATTGCTCCCTCGTCCTCTACCCAACCACCATACCTCGTGTCCAGAGAAGACGCTCAAAGACGTACTCAAGAAGCAACGTGTCACGATAGAGGAAATCAAGAAGAAGACCAACTATTACAATACACGGAATCTCATTGAGAAGTACGATGACTCGTCATCACTTGGTTCAGGGGCCACTCCGTTGCGAAGGCGTCAAGTTCCTTCCGTTCCCCAGACCCCGCTTGTGTTACAACCACCCGCTCTACCGTCTCCTCAACAGCATCTGCAAACTCCCAATGGGCAGGTCCGAACTCCGGTGTTACAGCTCTCTCGTGTGTGCTCCCATCCACCGCTCACTCGTTGCTTCTGACCCTACTTCACCAGCAACTCCCCTTCCCATTCATGCATCACGAAAACACTGGTATGACAAACTTGCAGACGCTATCCTGGGCGACGACGACGAACAATCTGCGACTGTCGCGGCTTCACGCTATGCCCTCATCTGTCAGAAGTGTTTCACTCACAATGGTCTTGTGAAAGGGACCATATGGGAAGATACACGTCAGTATTCTTGCATGGTTACATTGTAACGCCGTTGATGCCTAGACAGAATATGTTTGTCCGAAATGTGGCTTCTTCAACCCCTCGATGCGATCGAAGAAGCAAGCCGCGGCGCAGCGCGCGCCTTCACCGCCGTCAGCACAGCACCCTTCGCCTGACCACACAGTGCAGCAGCAGCCACCCACTCCACCACATCCAGATAGCAGCGGTAAACCAGCGTCATCGAGTGGGGCAGAACATGTCGAAGGGGACGCTTCGATGCAAACAGATGAATAATGTTCGTTGTTAGTACTTGACGTAGATAGTCTTATCTACGATTACTTCACTCCTTTGCCTTTTTCAAAGTTTAGGCTATGTCGTACTGTATAGTTGTAGCCAAGGTAGCAGCCTCTTGTCTCAGAAAAACGCGAGAAAGCCTTTCCAACGGCCTTGACTAGTGACCACTAGTCCGCATATCCGGAACCATTTTCCCGCTCGCTTCGTGTGTTGGTAGACTCGGTACGACATTGATGTCGCCGCAGCAAGGAATTTCTCAGCTTGTGGGCGGTCGACGCTCGTTTCAAGATGCAGACCACTTCACGGCACATCGATGAAGAAGCGAAGCGGGACGTTCATTGCGGCGGCGTTCCGAGTCCAGTGCTGGGGGGCGGAAGCAACTCGAGCGCCGGGACCGGACCAATGATCACGATTCGAGCGCAAAAGAAAGAGTCCAAGTCTTCGAGCAGTAGAAGTTTACGCTCGGGATCTCCGAAGAAGGTCAGGAGGTAAGACAGTTGGTGTAAGGTGAGCGGTCAACGGACGGACAAAATCGATGACAATGTATTAGTAGGAAGACGTACAATGCATACAGAGTTGTCATGTCCAAGAACGCTGGGCCAGCTACTGATAAATCTGAGCCCCAGGGACAGGTCTTTGAAGAGGTGCTAAGCAGGAGGAGTCAGTCACAACGGCCCGGGCATCACCAGAACCAACTGCCATGTACCAGGCCAAAGTTATGATTTCATTCGGCAGCGAGGCAGCCTCGGAACCAACTTGAAAAACGTTGCCGGGCCAAGACAATCACCTGGCCGCGCCGCTGGCGATCGATCGATCGGATTTTGTTCTGCCAACGTAGTACCTTCATCGTGGTTGGCAACAAGCATTATCTTGAAACTCAGCAACTTGAAAGGTCAGTGGCCCTTACTACAAAAGACCGTCTGGCAAGTGGCAGTCGATGGGTAGAAAATCCGATCGCAACCGTGACAACCATCCGGTTGGATCCCTATGCAATACGATCCGTACTATCACTAGACTACTATAGGTACCCGACAAAATTACATCAATCAACGTTCGTCAAATCTAAATCGAAAGCCGACCATCGCTTGGAGGCCTCGCGAAAGTTGCACTTCCAAGCATCTCTAGTACTGCGCGCTCCCAGACCAACAGTACCGCGCAAAACAACTCTCGCACACCCCGCTCCTCTCCTCGTTAGCCCGCTTGCGCGCACGATCTACGATAGCACATGCCAAGCAAGCAGGCCACTCCGGGTCCGACAGCGTGCTCGGGTCTACAGGATATCCTTGTGTAGCAACCACGAAGCTCTGGTCGAGGATCCCCTGGACTACCGCGGGATCGTACGCGGGCTGGAACGTCGACGAGTTGGTGAGCGACGGCTCGCCATTGCGGGGTGGTCCACCGTTGGCGAGGTAGATCACCAAGGGCGAGTCTTCGTCCTCGCACGTCGGGTTGCATCCAAAGAAAGTCGGCCGCGTGCTGAGGTTTTGGGCGGTAAATTCCTCGAGAGATGTCGGCACAGGAGGGAACGAGTAGGGAGCGCCGGAAGAGAACGCTGACGCGAGCAACGCCGTCCGGTTTTGTGTGACCTGAAAAAAGGCCATCATTGACGGCCCGGTAGGCATGAAACGGAGACTTACGACCAACGAGCCCCCATCGGCGAAGTTGTCAGCATTATCAGCATTCTGTGGCACGTTCTGTTATTTGCGATGGTAGGCTAGCAGTTGCACTCACAGCATCAATTGCCATAATTACGTCCACGTTACGGGCCTTCACCAACAAGGGTTGCAAGGCAATGATTTCCCCATCCTCGCCACCATCTAGAAGGGTCAGATCGGTCTGGTCGGATGCTACGAAAGTGCCCGGTGCAACACCATAGAACGGATTCGGCCACGAGGCAGCATCAAGTTCGATGCCTGGCTTTGCTAAGGGTGACAGGGCTGCAATCACAGGGCCCAATTGAGATTCCAAGGTGCCCTAAAGTTCTCGAGTTAATGGATGGCAACACTAGACGTCGATGGACCTACGGTTGCATTAAATTCATTGAATAGCGCAGACGAAGAAGCGATCACCATCGATAACTGGTCATAGTTTGTGATGCAGACGCTGTTGTTCCTGGTTCCAAGGTACTTGGTCTGCGTGAAGGCGGACAACATGGGATCGAAGGAGCCCATCTCGACTGTATTCCATGTTAGTACCGACACATTGCGCATGACCTTTTTCGTACTGACAGACGTTGAATTCAATTATAGGATTAGAAGTTGGTATGAATTCCTCGGGTATAATGTTTGAATCATTCTGATTTGGTGCAGTAAGGTCCGACGTGACGATTGGGAATGGCATCGTGTACGATGCAAATGCATCACTTTCCTCATGGTCAACAAGTGAGCATACCCTTCATTTTGTAAGTTATTGGGCACTCACGTTTCGGCCACTGAGGACCACAAGATCCCTGCACCATGAAGGTAGGATTCGTTAAAGAAATTCGACGAGAATGTTCCATTGATGAAATGCCTCGCCAATGTGCGGCCCCAAAAGTCGGCAATCGTCACGGCAGATCCAGTGACAGCTTTTCCCTCAAGCTCTTGAATCAAACCGCCGAGATACCCCAAGTTAGTGGTGTTGTCGGCACTAGGAGCGAGAAAGCCAAATCTAGTGAGCCATCCACCCCACAAGTTGTCAGCGGCGGTGGGTTCAGGATACCCAAAGACGAGTTCTTGCATCGTCGGAAAGTTGGCTTGTGCAAGGGAAGTCACAAACCACCCCCCTCCCGATAAACCTGTCAAATAAGTCGCTGCTTGAAGTAATCCCCCTAAACCGGCCTTGTTCGAGGACGAGTTCCTCCCATCCAACGCGTTTAGAACACCAGCAGCGAAAGACGCGGCTCGGTATCCTCCGCCGCTCGTTGCAATGCCAAAGTTGGGGGTCTCCGAGCCACACCCTCTCAGGATGTCAGAAACGTACGAAGGTAGGGTGACGTTGGTAGCCTCGACGTTGGAAAGATAGGCTTTCCAGGCCTGTGGGATGACCTGCGATCGACGAGCTTGGACGTACGAGGCTTCGGAGGCCGAGAGGGATTGATTTGCGGGCGACGATCCCGCCATGCGAACGAGCGTGAAGTCCTGAGGGCAGGTACCCACCAAGGGTGTGTAGGCCTGCGAGGGAACGCTCTGCGCTGAGACGGGCAATGCGTTCAGTGAAATCAGGTAGATCCAAGTGGCCAAGCCAATTCCCATAATTCGAAACATGGTGCTCGAGCTGCAGCGACAGAATGGAGGTGATTGCCTTATATCTATATGTTAGAGCGTACCGAGCATGTAGAACCCTTGGGTCAGCTGGAGTGAAGGTGCAAGATATTCATAACATAAAAGATCTCACATTGTTTGATCTTGGTAGTAACAAATATGATACTGAGAGTGGGAGGTGACGACGTCCAACCCATGCGTCGGGCGGGTTTAAATGCTAGGAAGTAAAACTCTTAGAGCCAAGGTACTTGTTTCTATGGCGGTGTCACACCTGAGGTCGGCAACTCCTGTCAGCGAAAGTCAGTACTCTAATCCAGGAACATGTGCATGAGAGTTGCCTTTGAGGCTGTTACGTGCTTGACATGTTGAATAGCCATCGTCATGACGAAGCTCGGTCAGTATGTAGTTGACTTGAGGTAACTGAAGGGGAAGCACGATGGTGCAGTGCGTGATTGGGGTCTGGGACGCGTTCGCGTCGAGTCTGCCGGCCTGTTAAACGTTGGGAGGTAGTATGTGTATCCGCTGACAGGTCTGATCAGCCTCCGAGTAGTGCTCACGTTAATGTCGCAAGTCGATTCCGATTGCACCGCTGACTGCGTCGTAGCATCTCATCGCTCTTCCGAGTCTTCGCCTCACCCTTGCTTTTTCACGTTCACGGTCAGAGATTGGGCATGCCACATAGGCAAGCAGGCAATTACAGATCAGATATCGTAGCTCTGCATGATAATGATAGCAAGGTTTAGTCGAGTATCCCTTCGGAGCCTCCAAGGAACCATACTCAACTGAAAAGCCTGGTGCGAATTCCGCGCTGCGAGCTAGTGACCATTAGAGGGGACGTTGGGTCACTGACTCAGTGACGTCGGCTCGGGTGCACCCCAGAACGTGCACGACAGAGCTCCGAGCCGGTCTCTGGCTGCATATGAGGTTGCTGCTCATGCATTGCCCCAGTACTTTTATGTTTCCGAGACTTCTTGTCCTCCTGGGCGCTGAAATGTTAATATCAAGCCAGGGGAACCACATTTTAGAGTCAAAATCGAGTTTGGCTCGTACAGTAGAAGCAAGTTGTTAGACATCAGTTGCCGCTGTCAGTCAGCAGTTACTAGACGGTGCGGAATTAGGGATGTGTGTCATGCAGCATGACTCAACTTGTTGTTCAACCGTCAT
>JBBPPG010000307.1:0-29534 GCA_038091855.1 Leccinellum luteum | reverse complement strand
TTCGAAACACATATAACCTGTCATAGCCTGAGTCATGTGTTGAAACTGATTGTCGAAGACCACCCGGATCAGTCGGACGGTCAAGGATCAGATATCTTCGAGGAGTTGGCTAGCACCCATTCTTGTGTCCAGGTTCCTTGTTCATCCACAATCCAGTGTTTGCAGAGATCAACTCTGACTGGATAGAGATCTACCTAGACTACTTGGGCATGAGATCAGCCATAAGGTCTTCTGTTGGGGTTTGTGGAACATTGGGGCCAAATATGACCCTTTGCTGGTATCTATAACAAATACATGAGTCTGGCCTGAACTACCAGTTGATGTTCATGGATATGCTATATCCTTACAGTATTGAATGGAAGAAGGAAGCCTATGATGTAGGCTGGGACAGTGCTGTAGTTGGGCACACATACTGTGGAAAGGAGGAGACAGGATAGAGGTGAGGCAGTTGAGGAAGGGAGCAAGCTCCACGAGGTAGAGGACAGTCACTTTTATTCAATGATATTCATCGCGCGGAAAGTTGTCGATAGTATTCAACGTCAAGGCACTCCAATTCAGTGACATCTTATGTCATTGTTAAATAGTACGTCTAAGCATACTTCCCTCACAACGAAGAACGACGGCTGACGACGACCTTCCTACTAACCCAGACTCGGACCCGTTCCCATCCACAGCATCGACCCCCACACCGTGACGACGCAATGACGACGAATGCAACAACAATGATGCAGGGATGGCGTAATGCCGATTGGCGACACGGACGACGACGCAAGGAGGACGGGGATGGGGACACACTATCCTGACCCTCCCTCGCGCAACGGCTAACACGACGACACGACGACGATGTGACACCGATTGGCGACACGGACGACGACTCGACAACGACGACGCAAGGAGGACAGGGACGGGGACATGAGGAAGAAGGACGAGGACGGACGAGGACGCGACGTCGTCGCATGCCTTCGAAAAATTTCCAAGTTTACGGTATCTTTACATATTTAATTGATTACATAGTATACTTCACATGTGGACTTGTGGTGCAACGGTCTAAGATGCGGCCGTGCGGGGTGTTGACATGAGGTCTGGTGTTTGACTCTCGCTTGTTCCCATATCCGAGTCTGCGAGATCCTAGCTTTTGTGTCGATTTTCTTCACTTCATCACTCAATTTTGTTGACAAATGACATGTTAATCATGGAATATGCCACCGACCACCGATAATTGATAGCAAATTTCGGCAATCGGTGACAAGAATCGTCACTAGTATTAACCTCGTTGACATTTAACGTCTTTACTTCCCACTGTTAACAAAATATAGGTCAAGTTCATAGAGCTCCCAGCACCTCCCATTTTCACACAAGCACTATTCTGTGCTTGATTTATAGGAACCCATTCCAGCATTTCGTGTCTTTGCAAACTTTTCCCGAGCCTTGCGGACATCGGAAGAGCCTGAAAGGTCTTATTTTTTTTACGGAATTTTTTTGAAACATTTTACCCTCTGTTTTTAAAAAAAGATTTACATGAATATGAAAGAAGGAAAGAATGGGAAACACATATTTTGTGAATACAAGGATGTATTACTAACTAATTCAGTCTTTGTCGAGATGACGAAGCCTCGTTACTACACATGTCTGCCATGACGACTAGGTCATCACTATCAGGTATGTCCGATTCTCTCTGTCTACGCTTACCCAGAGAAGACGAGGAAGGTGCATGTGATAAAGCTTTAGAGGCGATAGTGAAGGGAGTCGTAGACAAAACTCCCTTCGCCTGAACCCATCCAGATTTGACTAGGGAGTCCGCGATGTCATGTCCGACGAGATACACTACTGCATTGTATGCGCCTGTGTGCGTATCACTTTGAAGATAATTTTTTACCTTGCTCCAGCGTTCTTGTATGGCCAGGTCGTCGACAGGAAAGGCATCCTTCTTCCATATAGTGGATTTGAAGACCCTCATGGTTGATGGGACCGCGAGACCGAAGCGAATTAGCACGTTTAGAACACTAATGCCCTTTGATGCTAAATCTTTTAATAAGCGAGCGTAAGTCAATAGGATGAAATAAGTATGCTCACTGTGTTTGCTCAGGAAATTAGTTACCTGGCTTTTAGTGTTCGTATCAGCGCTTCCATCACGTTGTTCAGATAACGCTTTCTCCAACGGAGAATCGGGGTCCATCATGGCGATTATAAACCCGGATACCATTGTTATGAATGGATCGGGGCGACTACTTCCTTTCTTGTTTACCTTTTCTACAAAAGGTGACGATCTGACCGCTTGATAGATGTCCTTGATGGAAGAAGGACGTGGAGTGTCACCAGGGTAAATCTTTGGAAGCAGTCCAGTGAAAATGAGGGCAATAAATAAGGCGATTGCATGGAGAGGGTTGGATAACGGATCGTATTTTTGCAATATCCAGTCATAAACGGATTTTTGGAATTCGTCAGCATTCTCGAGGTGCCATTCCATCGGAAGACAGTTTTTGTGTAATACTTTGTGGAAATTAGAGAGTCGGATGCTACATGCCGACCATCGGGAGCTTGGATCATCCAAGGCGATCTTCTGTGACGTCCTCATCGCCATGATCTGCTGGGATTGAGAAACCGGAGCATTGCTTTTTGGTTGAACTCTCGGATGCTCTGTTTCTCCCAAAGGCAGCCAGATGCTGTGTTGAATGGTTGAGGATGGACGACCAGGAGTTCCAGGAGCATGATCTGTTATCCAAGGGATATGATTGATTCTTAGATCTTGTGCGATTTTGGTGACAATCGCAGAGACAATGTCTTCTATGCAGTGTTCAGCATATTGATGTCGCAAATACATTTTGCGACATTCCTCGATGGCTATTCTGAATATCCGTTGGAACGATCCCTTTTGGATGAACGGAGGGCGGCGCTGTGGGCCAGAAGAGTTCTTGATGATGAGATCGATAAAGAATGATAGAGGCTTTCCTCCTTGAGCGGGTCTGCTTAATTCGAAGGTCGACGTGACATGGTTCCGCCGAGGATCAATGGCGGTGATCAGATTTGCCAGAATGTCCTCTTGATAAGATAGTGGATATTTTGATTTCCGCCACTGTTCCAACGCCTTTTTCCTCTGTAATCCATGTGATCTATCTGCAGCCTGATTTGACCTCAGCATCTGTTCTGTGTCCACCGACACTGACTTCGTGACCAGATCGAGCACATCTCGGATGTATGACATGAACGCGACCCGGATAGTGTACAGAGCTACTTTGTCGAAAGGGTTCGTCTCGTTTGGGTATACGTCGTCTGGAAGGTGCTGCAACGCATGCTCTATTGTGATCCGCGACTCAAATTCCTATGTATAAAGCTTGTATGAGGACACATTCATCTTTTCAATGAAAGAAGAGGATAGACAATGGTAGGGGGAGAAACAATGGGACTAGAAAACTCACCTGTGCATGGCCTTCGCCATAAGTCAATTGTTGACACCTACGAGAACAAATTATTGGGGCCTTTGTATTCTTGTCCAGAGGCCAATGCTCTGTCAGGACAACTACTCGCTTCGATATGATATCGTTGAAACTCAAGAATACTGTGTTGATCGTGGGGAATCCGTCGTTGATGATACCAAGGGATAAGAACACCCGATCCATAAGAGTGCGAGTCAGGACTCTTCCTGACCCAGTGTGGGCGTAGTTCAGTGTGCGTTCCAGCATGGACACGAATTCCACGTCGTGAGGAATAATATCGCCTCCAGATACCAGTCTCCTTAGACGCTCGTCCCACATCATCTTTATGAGAGATGTGACCGGGAATGTCGTCCAATTGAGTATATTTGGTATTACCTGAGACGTAGAGGATGAGATGCATGGATTGAGTTAATTAGAACGACTTAGTACCTCCTTGATGAATGGTTGCAGGCAGGTAAGCAACGGGGATGTGACTCGGGGGTGTCTTATGAACTTGCATACGCGTCTTATTAGTTGGTCGTAAACGGTTCTGAGACATTTTTGTCTGAGATATGAACTCTGAGGGATGTTTATGGTTAACTTACGCTCCATTTCGGTGCTCCGGTGAGAGGCGGTATACTTCGATCGTATATGTCTGCTCCAAGCGAGTAGCTTGAGGTTGATCTTCACTTGAGAGTGCGCGTGCATGATGTTCATGGGGGAGAGCATTCTGACAATGGGATTTTCGGGAGAGGAATCTCCTCTTAAGCGGTTCCGATTCCGCGGTGGTTCCGGCGAATACGGAAGTGACCATTCCGAGCTGGACTCGATGAAAGCGGGCATGGTCCCGGACTCTATGGGATATGGCGTTGTATATCTGACAATGCGTTCCACGGATAACAGGAGCTCCCCTAGCGAAATCGTTGTTGAGGGGGTCGTCCCCGTCATCGGGGTCAGCAGGGGGCGTGAGCAAGCTGTTGGCCTCTTGTATCACCCAGTCGAAGGGGGAGATCGTTCGCTTCGCCTGAACGTTACCATAGGTCTTCGTGAAGGCTAGGGGATATGTGTCGTAGGTGATAGTCCCGTCCTCCGAATCCGGGAAAAGTATGTCGACCTTTTTAAGGTCGACTAGAGCCCCTGAAGCTACGGTCGAGTTGGGGTGGGGATAGAGGCGATGGATTCGGAATCCTTCGGCATCATAGACAGGCAGTATGCCGTTACGATCGTCACGTCTGGGGAAGGTGCGGAGGTCAATTGGCGCTCTGTCTGGATCGGTGACTGGAAGATCGTAGATCTCGGGGTGTCGGGCGATCAGAGCATTGTCCTCAAGGACTCTCCAGCGGCCGACTTTATAAAATCTAGAATAGGAGTTACGTTGGAGGTAAATGTTGTATTATATGTGATACATACTGTATGTGATGAGCGATGGATATAACCATGATCCGAATGTGTTGCAGGTCCCGGTCTTTGTTCCAGTTTGCTCGTTCGTGATGTGGAGCTCGATCTGTTTCTAATTTTTGATTCTGTCCATAGCGCATCGTGAGGGATACTGGGACGTTTTCTAAGATGAAGCCGTCGTCCTTCCATGAGTCTGGGGCACCTCGGACCCAAGCTTCCCATTCTTGTCTCAGGGTATTTCCAAGTCGTCGGGCCTCAGGTAGGGTTACCTGCATGACGCGGTTGACCTCGTCTAACCTCCCTCTTTTTGTATTAGTCAGTAGATATATTATATATAAACTGGAAAGACGCTTACAGAATGTCGGTCTCTCGTCGGACGTTATCCCGGGTTGGGGGTTGAGGGTATTTTTCCGCGCAATGAATATCACGGAAATGGTTCTGGGATAAACAGTGGGCGAAGAACATGACCGTCATGTAAGCGTGTGGAGCTGTAAGGCATGTGGACGGGGCTTGAAGAGCGGTCATGTCGGGTTGTGTGTTTGGTAGATCGACAAGAGAACGGGGGACAAAGCACAACCATATTTCTTCCTGAGCTCGAGTTCCGACGTACATCATGCGGCCGGTGGTTGAGAAAGGGAGGGATACTTTCGAGTCTGGCCATAACTTGAACATTTTGGAAAAGGTGATGTCGATGTGCCAAGAATGATCAGTGACGACAGCACTATCCGGGAGGGCTGCATCAATCCCAATCCTGTTACCTAAATACAAGATGTGGTCTAGGAAATCTTCTTCGAATCGGATGAGGACATTGTCTTGGGAAGTGTCTATTTTGTAATCGGAATCTATCGTGACGCTACTGCGACTCTTCAGGATGTTGATGGCGGCGCGGGCGTTGTTGTTTATGAAGTTGTTTCTGTGGGTAGACAAGGGGACGGGTTTTCGAGACATGAGATAAAACTGTTCCGTATGGCGTCTCTGTGGACGCGTTTCTCTCTGGATGGCTGTCAACACTTCGGATTGGTGAACTGGATCGTCGGCGACATGGAGCTCTGGGACCTCGGCGATATTAAAGGGGGCTTCCTGTTGTGCTTCAAGGTCTTCCAGGATATTTTCGTGTCCCGAATCTCTAACAAAGAGAGGTTTTCAGTGAATGCTACGATAGTGAGTTATTTTTAAACTTACTCCACCTGGCGGTCATATTCGAAGGTCGCATCCATCATATGCTTGCGGAGGGTCGGTATTCGAAGGGGATAATTTTTAGAAGGATAGAAGTTCCGGAGTTCAATTCGCGAAGAGGAAACTCCTCACGGGGATTCGGAACGGTTAGCTGAGCCGGCTCAAGCGGATCGAACCATCCCGACGGAGGTGCTCCGGGAGCACCGACCTAACACGGGGACGGAGATGAAACGGGCTCAAATTGTTTTTTTTTTTTTCATTCCTCTTAGGAAATAGAAGAGAGGGAGTACAAGTCAAATACGCTGAGTCAAGTAACCCAGGCGAGGTAACAGGGAATTGAACATGTATGGATGAAAATGCAAGAAAGAAAAATCCAATACCGTGCACGCCTCATCGGCAACCGACACGAGAGACGGCCGATATGACCAAGAGCACGGAGGAGGCAGAGCTGCTAACCAAATCGGACATCATCAATGGCCCCATAGGAACCATCAATTTCATCATCTGAGTAGAGGACAAATTCGCCGTCTGCGTCCCGCCCGAATGACCCCACATCCGCATCGTCATCCAGGGGGTTGGGATCCTGAACATCATCAAAGTACGAATCCCTTATTTCCATGTCTGAGTTTGGGTCATTCACGAGATTCATTGAGTGGTCGTGCTGAGGGCGCGAGGAAGAAGCGACCGGCTGATCCAAGCGACAGCGTTTCTTGTTGTGCGACTGCGGAAAACGCTGGGCTGTATGACGTCAAACAATCTACGATTGCGGAAGATGAATGAATGAAGCTTACGGCTAGTGGGGTCAGACGACGACATTGATCCGGACGGAGGACGCTTGGTGGGCTTGGATGTATCAAGGGCTGGATGGTCGATTGTTGCGGAAGATTCTCCCCTGGACTTTGGTTTCTCCTTGTTTCGAGTAACATTGGGAACGGAGGAGCCGGGAGTATTGAAAACATCACAGGAGGTGGTGGGGGCTGCAGCAGGAGTGGATCGATGAGGGACTGTAAACCATGATGTAACGTGATGTGAGCATCAAAAACGATATGGATCTTGGCGTAGTTCATACCGTGGGACTTCGATCTCCTAGTAGAGTCCTTGAGCGTGTGCATTTTTGATACTTCGCTAACAAGGACTATCAGGGGGGGAAAGAGTTATGCCCAATGAAGAAAGGAAGAATAATGGAATATGGACATACTCTCCATGTTGTGAGCGTCTGCTGGCGGTAGCAGGTGTAGTTAGAAGTGCATTTCAAAATGCGCAAATGGGAGAACGAGTAGATTTACACAATCATATATATTAGAATGAGAAGGCTCACCTGGGGAGTGAGTCGGGAGATCCACCTGCATATGGTCAAAGTTGGATGTAGAGGACAAGGAGGCGGAGACTGGTGCAGTGATGGCAGTAGAAGGACCCAGAGCGGAGAGGCTGTGATATATATTATTATTATAATCAATGTAAAGAATGACGCACCATCTACTGAGGCCTTGAGACGACGCTCATTCCGAATCTCTTCGCGCTGGTTGCGGGATTCCTTCTCTTGCTCCCAGGTGAAGAGGTATTCTATCTTTGGCTTAGGAGCCCTGGACTTTTTTTCTGCTTCCTCGGACAACGATAAGGTGGCGGAGACCTTGAGCTTCTCATCCTCGGGAACCCCGCCCACTCTGAACACATTCGATCGGGGGATGTTGGGTTCACGGAGAGCGTATGCATTAGCAATTAAAGCCTGAATAAAAATTTGAATCAGGACAAGCATGACATATAGACAAAACATACGTCAACAAGGAGCTGAAGTGCGTCCTCAACCCTCTTTTCAAGAGGATGCGCCCTTTTCTTGTCCATGTGTGGGGCTTTCCAAGCAAGTTCACATTTATGGATCAATGAAACAATCCGTTGGACCATCTCAGTCTGTTCCCGAATAACGCAGTTGCGCAAGATCTGTGCCTGGTGCTCGGAAAAGTCGAATTTTTGAGTTGCCAGATGGGAATCGAATTTGATGTGGTCAGGCCAGGATATAGTCCGGGATGAGAGTCGACGACCATCGGGCAGAAGGATGTCTTCTGTTGGATGGCAAGGCTGACCCTTGTCTCCCTTCAGGCAGATCGATACCGCCCTTTCCAAAATTGCGCGGACGTAAGCAAATCCACCCAAGGTGTCGTCCAAGAGTACCTCGCGATACTGAGCAACTGCACAATACTCAGTGATAGCTGCCGCGATGATGTCTCTTCGAAGTCGAGAGACGTTCTTCGGATTGATATTTGCCCATTCCTGAGTATGGAAATTCAGAATGTCGACGATGCGAATGGGTCTACTGGGGTCAGGTAATATTTCGCGAGCGCTACGACGCCATGGGACTAGCCAATCTTTTCTTGCTGAACCACTGCTGGACTTGAAAATATCCTTTACCTGCCCTTCGATACAGGTCACTTCCTCCCGAAGTTCGTCGATTGTCTGGCTATCCGCGGTGATTCCGACCGGTGCCTTGGACCCTGACTCCCTGTTGGATGGTCGATCTTCATCACCTTCATCGTCAATAGGACCGTCCTTGGCTTTCCGCGATTTTCCCTTGTCCTTTGTCTTTACCTCGTTCAATTCAAATACTTCTTTGAGGGTGGAGGCGCTTGAAAAACGTGGAGGGGGTGGCGTCTGCGTCAGTTGATATTCCATATGCAGGAGGGCCGGAAAGATTTGGAGTAACATTATAGCGGTCTGTTAGACAAACAAACGGTCGATAAATTTTTCATAGATCCTGGAAGAATACCTACAATTCGATGAGCTTTCTCCATTAACTCCGGGTTGATGTCGGGGTGAGCCGTCAGGGCCCGAAACATTTCCGCGGTCTCGGATCCAATTGGCCATTGCGTGTTAAATATTGACTTGTGATATGTGAGGGGACTGTACCAAGACGATATCTAGAGAATAATGGTCAGCATAAATGCACAAAACAAAAACATAAAAAAGACTTACTTCTAGAAGTGCTTTCGGGACCCGTTTCAAATGGTCGCATAAGACGTCCCAGACTGACGCCGACATGAAAGGAACGCAATCCGGAAGATCTGGACTGCCTTGATATTCGAGTACGAACAATGCTTTGTGGGAACATGTGGCATATGCGTCTTTCGTCTCCTCGGACGCCAGGGTAAGACGACCTTCATCCCTTAAATCAGTAACGTGTTTATCGATCAAGTCGACCACGGATTCCTTGTACCCATCATACGCGGCCTTCCAGCGTGGGTTGTCAGATGCTCCAAAGAAAGCTACCACACCATCCCGTTGAAAATACTCCTTGAAAACGGAGTCGAGCTTCTCCCTGAGGCCATCAGGAATGTCTTTCTGGAGAGTGGGTGCGGCGCGGAGACTGTTCATGTAATCACAGAGAGCCACCCGCGTCTTAACGTCTGAGGGGTTTTCCCGGTGTTTAGCCATCAACCCGGTTATTTCCGAGACCGGCCAGGGAACTTTGGTGAAGCAGAGTCGGAGTCTTTCCTCTAGGAGCATGGTGATGTAACAGAGAAACTGTCGAAGAGAAAGGTTTCAAAAGTAAGAATATGAATAATAATTGTGAACTCACACCGCCATGAACTGAGAGAACTTGGGTTGTCAACTTCGAAAGCTTGAATATCGACGAATGAATGTAATGGTTCGTTACGGGAATGATCTCCGTGCAGAGGCGCCAGAAATAATCTTGTTTCAGAAGTGTTATTTGCCTCCGCTCAACTGCACCCTTGTTGGTCGTCTTTGGGGCGCCGTCGACCAGATCAATCGTTCTCCAATCCTTTCCTTGAGCTGAATGCACCGAAAAGGCTTGAACAAGACCTTCCTCGGCATTCTCGTTGTATGTGTGCTTGCGTTCGTTCATAGCGAGGTGGTACCCGATCACCGCATTGTTGGCAGTTACTTTCTCTGCAGCATCCCATAATGTAGTCTATTATCGTAGAACTTGGAAAGATCACTCACGTTCATCGTAAATCGCGACCAACCAATCCCCCTTGATATTGACATCATCGGAGACAACTTTCAACACTCGAGAGTATTTCTCCAGAGCCTGCCTAAACTCTTCGTTGTCCGGCTCCATTTCTACCGCGGCCTTCCATTCTGAGACTTTCTTCTTGTGAAGGGTCTTCATCGTCGATTGGACTTTATTATATGCCCTTAGAGCGCCGGTACGGTGGCGTCCACCGGCAGCAGAGATAGGAGGCGCATCGGAAACGTTGATCGTGCCGTTTGGAGAGGGTCTTGGGTCGTCAATAAGACGTAGCACAGGGATGGTAGATGGATTCTTGAAATCGACACTTTCATCCCCGGCGGAAATCCAGCCACCATTGGCCAAGCGCGCTTTTGAAATAACCAGAGGTACCGCGTGCGCGACGAAGTAGCGATATACTCCGTTGCGCAAGAAGGAATCGGTGAGTTTTTTGACTTCAGCTGAATTCTCCGGTCGTCTATTCCAAAGACCAAACGTGATTTCTCTGTCAAGGATGTCCGTACGAGCGTATCCGATTAATGAGTCCAGACAGTCCTCTTCGTGTTGTAAAAACTGAGCCATAGTTGGAGCCATTTCGATACCGCCGCCTTCCAGCATTGCAGAAGACGAGGCTGCGGCAGAGTCAGCGTTTTTCTTTGCACGGGGAGGCATGGTCAGAAAAAAACCCGGTTGCTGAGTTTTTTCTTACTTAAAATTTCAAGAACTCCGATTGAACCGGATCCAAATAGGAACCTCGGGAGGAATCAAGCTTCCGGGAAACCTCCGAATCGCCGTTTCGGTGTCCCTGACATCCCTCAGCAGTTCCTCCGCATCCCGCAATCTCTTCTCGGTCCCCCTTCATCATTATTTGCGCTAATTCTTCGCGATGTGAGGTTTCCAGAAGAATCCCCTGCAACCTCGCCACCTCTTGTCGGTATATCCCGATCTCCCAACGCCGGAAGGACAAAGACCTAGCAAGAGAGACCTCTTGAGGAGATATATATAGCTCTATCTAAGTATTGCAGTTTTGATACTTCATTTCTTCTTCATAAAGACCCTCCCTAGGGGGATCGGACTCCAGATCTACCCCCCGACCCCCGACCAAGTCCCGACTCCGGAACTCCCTGTAGGAGGTCCAGATCCGAACGACTCCGCGGAAGGGCTCCTCCCGAAGCTGTTATGGACCTTCACTTCCTGGCCCTTTTAAACCGGTTTTAAGAAATTCATATAAATTAAAAATCTGCTCACCTTAACATCAATTAGTACTATTTCCGCGCCTCCCTGAAGCCCGACCGAACAACTTACAAACCTTGACCGAATTCGAAAGTAAGTGTGGTGCATTCGTGGCGATAGATAGAATACATACCCCTGAATTTCCATTTAATGGCCTGCTTGATGGGCCTGAGGCGAGACATGGGCGTTCTGTTGGAACCATCAGCCTGCCGTACACGTTAGGCATGAAACGACTTCAAGTACTCAATATCGCACCCTCGTCCTCCTCTCCTTCAGCTTCGTCCTGTATCTTTCTTTCTGCGTTTAAACGATCATTTAGCACAAATACATGTTGGTGCACCGTTTAAACACTCATTGCGATTCTTGGAGTTAGTTAGACCGGGGGGAGGAGGTAACGTGATCAATTTGAGGTTGCTACTTTCGACCTTCTGTCGAAAGTGCGACGGTAAATCTTGAACGTTACCGAAAGTGCACCTTTGGGCGACTTGTCCCCCGGCTCATCTCCTTCCAGAATGGTATCCCGCTTGCCGTGAACGCGACGATCGAGGAGATGCCTCTAGGATGGCGAAGAAACGATTTGACATTGTGAATATTCTCCA
This sequence comes from Leccinellum luteum, assembly GCA_038091855.1. Lineage (NCBI taxonomy): Eukaryota > Fungi > Basidiomycota > Agaricomycetes > Boletales > Boletaceae > Leccinellum > Leccinellum luteum. The sequence continues at coordinate 17,751 of JBBPPG010000307.1, read as the reverse complement.
ATCGTTTGGATGGTAAACTTCGAGCGTGCCACGTGCGAAACTGTACGCGAAATCACCAACAGCGGGCTTCGGTGGCGAAGTACCACAGCTCAACGAGTACAGAGTCGCTGCAACGTCGTCGATGGCTGGGATGTCGAGGATAAATAGCTTGCTCTTGTCTGGGAGGGATTGCTGTAGTGCGAGGTCCATTCTTTGGTGTGGATGAATTGTTTGGGTCGAGCTAGGTGTGGTTTCCTTATGGACTTGGAGATCTCCTGAAGACAGGTCACGTAATACATTTCGCTCCGAGTATTGAATATTGTGGTTCGACCTTGATTAATTTTGTGGATGAGATTAGGCAAGTTTTCGTAACGGAGTCTTGTGGGGGGAATGTTTCGTGTTTCGTGAAAGGCTATAAGTTATGTAACGGTTTCTCAACCAAAGTTCCCAAGGGTCTTCCTTGTACTTTCCAACAACATGGCTCTAACTCGTACATCCGATCCCAACTCGATCACCTTCGCCATGAAATATGGCCACCATATCGAAAGGGCCGTGATACTTACTACTGCACGCGTGCAGGCCGGAACTTCTCTAACTTGTCCCTCATATCATTGGGCCCAAAAGAATGGGCGATCTGGATGCGGGAAAACCTGGAGGTCAATATGGTACTCTATCCAATCTTTGTTCGAGTTCGGAAATTCGCTTAATATTTCACTCCGGTTTCAAGGCAGACCTATTCACCCAGTATGAGCTCCTCACACTCAGGCTCCTTGGAAGCATGGGAATCGTGTTGCTGCGCCACTACGTTGGTGGGATGACTATAGATGGTCTCTGCTTCGATCAGGTCAGCGCGGAAGATCCCTCTATCACAGGACCGGAGTACGTGGATCCACTTGCGCATATGCGCTCCCTGAGATCGAGGGAGCTGATGTGTGGTGGAAAGTGCCACTACCTTCTAGTGAGTCGTTCCTCTCAGGGTCTCGTATACTCTCAGGTGGTTCACACAAAATTTGTAGGGAATTTTACGATAGCTACGAAGACTTCTGAGGTCGACAATGCTTCTGCAGGCAGGACGAGTGCGAGTGGCGGGCGTCAGATAAGGCCTCAAATCGACAGCAAGACGAATGGAGAACCACAACAAGCGACGGGGCCTAATTCCAAGGGGTCCAAAGTCTTGTCACATAAACACCGGCACGATCTAAATGACGAAACGTCGCGGCAAATTCAGGCGAGTTTGTAGGGAAGAAATAGAGTTTGGCTCCTCGACGGTCTCGAACCTCAAAGGCAAAGGCAAGGCGAATGCACCGGAAGGATCAGAAGAGCCACAGGTGTGTACCAGTCTTGCGAGTGCATCAGCCCTGTTTCTAACGCCTCAAATATGTGTGATTCGTGCAGGTCTCGTAGTTACAGATGTGTGTAGCCTGTGAAACCTGAAGGTTCGGAATCCACAAATGGGAAGCAGGCATGTGAGTCGTGTGTTGGCGAAGATACGTTAAGGTTATTGTTTCCTTAAAAATCACTCCTCCGTGCCGTCATACAATCAACATCCACTGGACAAATCCGACGACCTCGAGCAGCGTGTCGTAAATACGGAGGATATTGGCTGAGTATGCTCATGAGAAAGAAATGATGATGACCGAAAATATGAAACTTCAGGTCACCTTTGTAAGCAAATTTTCCTTTTCTTCTTTCCTTTCGTTCCTAATCTTGGAAACGATTGTGAATGCGAACATGAATGTTTTTTTTTGCGCGTAAATCCAGAAAGAAGTGGAACATGAGAATTAAGAATTCCAGTCCTAAATACTTCCCTAAATCTTGTATAATTTTCCACAATTTTAATATCTCCTTCCGATTAGTTCCGGGGTTCCCCTTCGATTGATCCCGTACTGAGACTTTGCACGCCCCAGCCCTAGGGCAATCGGTTAGAATGTCCCGGGCATTGTATTATCCTATAATATTAATGAACTCAATACCTTTGAAAACCCCGTTCCCTTTGTTGAACCTCCCGAGGTAGTTCCGACGCTACCTTCTTCCGGAACGGCTCTTGAAGAAAGGTATTTGCCTGTGAGTTCAGAGTTCAACGCGTTTGTCAGAATTCCCTATTAACAAATATATGAATAGAATTTAAGTAATCAATAAAAATAGCTGCGAAAAATTACTCTGGTTCATGAGCGGTGGAGGGTATCTCAAGAGCCCAGCATCGTAAGGAAGAGCTGAGTCGATTACAGATCGGATTGCGAACGGGGAGGTGAAATGGACAAGGAACGTGACCGGAAGGGTCGAGGAGTTGATCAGACAGCTTGAAGATAACCATAAACGTCCCATGGGAGTTAAATATTTGACCAAGTGCCGATCACTCATTTAATATGGACCTAGATGTTTCGAATTAATGCGAGCTCCAATCTGTGTTGCAATATCACAGAAATTTCTGACAGAGGATTCCATGAACAGGGTATTATCAGTTACTGCACGATGTGGACACACGATCTGCTTGCGTTGTGGGGTGGCTGGCTAGTGGCGTCGACTCGCCCACCTCGGTGTCAGTACCGACTGACTCTACGCCGGACTCGATGTCCAATATGCCGAGCCAACTATCCGACAATCTCAATTGGTTCTAGGGTTTCCTGAGCGGTCGAAAAATTCTATTCTATTACACAGAAACATCCATCAGGACAACATCTTCGATAACCTCCTGGACTTGTTAATGACACCTGTCAGACGTCTTCGGGACATCGTTCCAGACCACGGCAATCTACGATTGTAAGTAATTAATTTCATTCTGTTAAAAAAAAATTCGGGCAATACAAGGAAATATGGGAAATTTTCGAAAGATGGTTTGTTCATAACTCGGCGCAAGTTATCTACAACGAGGCGGTGAATATGGGTTTAATCGTACGGTAGCTTAAAATAGCTGGCATGTATACGTGGCAAAGGCAAGGATTTCCCAGAACTCAGCTGTGCCGAAGATAGCGTTATTACGACTGAGGTGTGTAAGTGAAAATTAAGTTTGGCCTGAACTCGGGATCGTGGACGCGGGGTGGAAAGGAATGAATTTGTACTACTTAAGGAGTGAGATGATATGAATTCGGTGCACTACAAAAGGGGCTAGGACACCACGGCACCTTCGAAGGTGCACCTTAGGCAGTATCACGGGAACACACCCGTCAGGAGTTTTACTCACGAGTCAACGCAAGCGAGACGGCTCAGACGGCGCGCAGAACTGCTCCCCCTTGCTGCCAACTTCACCATTTTCATCCCCCATGTAGTTGGAAAGATTGGCCAGCCACATCTGCAATCTCGGCATTGACATCCGGGCTGTAGGCGTCAACAACGACATGGGATGCAACAAGAGGCACGCATTTGCGCGAGGATGGGTCCAGGTTGGTGAATTGCTCGTCATCTTTGAAAGACGAGGGGGCGAGGGGGTGAGAAGCGAGAAGAGGTGGGCAGACGGTGCGGTCGATGGTAGCGTCGTTGGATGCACGTATTGTATCAATGAGGTCGCCGAGAGCGATGGTGACGGCAATGACAATGACGTGGGATACGCAGGTTGCATCAGGGAAGTCGCGGGGGCGACAATTTCACCGTTGACACGCGAGATTACGGCATCATTGTAGACAGACAAGAACGAGAGATGGTGCCATAGCGTGATGGAGAGAGGGCGCGACGGCCGTTTCGGTGCGCTCGTTGGTATCGACAGTGCTGTCGTGTGTTTGCAGTAGCAATATCGCACAAGAGACAACTCGGAGGAGGACGATGCGGTCGCACTGGTCTAGCACGTTTGCAGATCAAAGGAATCGCTGGTGGCGGCGGTTTCGCCGTTGGCAGATGGAGCTCGGGTGACGAGCCACGAGGGGGGTTGATGGGCAGTTTGCCAGCGTCGAGGGACGTGCCGTGGTTAGCGATGCCCCTATGAATAGCGAAGCTGGCACACGCGGGACAATATTAATGACACCTAGTAAACAGGCGCGATTGATTGCACTGCCAAGGATTGCAATTGAGAAATATGATTATCAACACGTGTAAATAGCGCCTTATTAGGAACGTAGGAGACGCGAAGGAAAGTAATAATTAGGGCGGGACACTACAACTGATCATAGTGTGCCCAATGTTCTCGATTTCAATCGCACGCTTGGAGCGCAGGAAACGAGAACGCTCGGCAGCCTGGGGAAATCCAGATGGTGGAAGAAACTATAGCCCATTTGGTCGGTGCTTACAGTTTTGCGCATCCTTCACAGTGCACCTTTCACCATCTACCACTACCGAAATCTACCATTGCGAGCGAATGACGTTATCAAGTCACAAGCTGAGTTAAACTCACTCTTTGGACGTCGTTCCGTGTGCTACGAGGCGAGGGTGGCAGTGGGCTGAGAGTGGGCGGGCGGAAGCGCGAAGCGCTCTCCGTCCCGAGACGGGTGCCCGAGTTGCTGGGTATGGTGAGCTGCTCCCCAAGAGGTAGGAGTGACCGACGACGCAGAAAGCGAAGTGGAATACCCGGCAAGTAGGAGGAAGGGAGTGGAAATGACAGGCGTAGTGCCTGTGCACAGGCAGCCCTGACCGTTACCCGTTAGGGAGAGTGGGTAGCGCCCGTGCGGCAGCCTCGACCTGAGAATGTCAGGGAGGAGGGAGGGAGAGCACGGAGCTGAGCACTAGTGGCTCGCCAGCTGGCTAGGTAGACACCTGACCGGGTATGGTGCCCCGGCGTCAGGTGTGCGGTAGCCTCGACCTGAGAGCGTCAGGGAGGGAGAGGACGGAGCTGGGCACTAAGGGCTCGCCAGCTGACTAGGTGGACACCTGACCGGGCATGGTGCCCCGGCGTCAGGTGTGCGGCGGCCTCGACCTGAGAGCGTCAGGGAGGGAGAGCATGGAGCTGGGCACTGAGGGCTCGCCAGCTAGCTCGGTAGGAGAGGCACTTGACCGGGCACAAGACCCCGGCGTCAGGTGCGCACCTCAGCCTGAGAGCGTCAGGGTGGTTGGGGCCGGTCTTGAGGGTTTTGACTGGGTATCCGGTGCCCGGCGGGTGTGACCGGAGGAAAGTCAACCAGCCGAGGAGACATGGCCTCCACCTGAGGGTGTCTGCGTTGCGCTGAAACGGGCTCGAACGAGCACTGCAAGGCGGACGAGCGACATGGTGGAGGCGAGAGAGGAAGCGCCGAAGCGGTGCGTCACTTGTCCGAAGACCTTGCACTGTGGCTCCACTCGTGCCTTACTGCGCCACAGTCCGACACTGTCTGAACACGTACATAGTCTTCATTGTTGAGGGAAGCGTTACTGCGCTTGAATTTGCATCCTACATGCAAGTGCACATTGAGTGATGCGGCCAGATGAGTGCGAACGATGTATGGATCGACATCAGGAGAATCAGATGAGGGCGGGGAGAAGGGCAGGAGGGCGAGGGCAGACTGTATACATCTGGAGAAACAGTGGAGCCAGGCCAAACGTGGGCCAGCCGACCATGTCAGGAGGGCGATGGCGATATGAGGCATGAGATCCAGGAAACAGACCTCAATTAGTAGGTCCTCGCGGATAGGTTTGGGACTTTGGGCGGCCGCTGCCGGTCGGCGAAGTATAGATCGTAACCTCCATCATTGAGTGCCACTGCAGTTGCAGTTGCACCTGCATTCCGCCTAGTCTTGGTAGTGGTTTGGGTGGTCGGCGGGCCGCATGTGGTGTTGAATAAGAACCAAGATGACAACGTTCGAAGGTCCGTTCAAATCGTGGGAGTTCCCCTGAATCACTTGCTGACGGAGAATGGTGGGAGACCGAGGTTGAAACGTTGAAACATCGACGCATCATCGATTTATCAACAACATTCAAGTTGCAAAATCGACCTCTTCGCACCATCGGCGTCGTCACCAAGGTGGACCTTGTCCCTCCTGAACCTTACACATTACAAGCAAGGTTTCTGCCGCAGACAGCGCTTCCCCAAGTAACTTATGATCGATCGTGTAATAAGTGCCTATAGCCAGGTGTGGTGTGCATACAACGAATGTGTGGCTAGTATCGTTGTCTCACTTTCCGTCTACAAGTACACGTCTTCGCTCACAAAAATCATTAAACGTGGGCGGACTTTGGAATGCACCTTAGAGAGTCCCCTCACCTCATGTTTCCAAACTCCCTTACTGTTAACGTTGAACAACCCTGCCCCTTCGGCGAGCAGCGCGGCCCCGTCCTCACCACATCCCCAGCCTGAGTCTGCATCCTGCGCAACAGCCTCGCCAACGTCATTGGCGTAAATGGTCTCTCCCGCGAACGAAAACGGCGCTCTCGATGTGTCATATGTCTCTGTCAACCTTGTCGTCGCACTCGTGACAGCATCCATGCGGTTTGTCTCCTCCCTCACACGTCCATTCGCTGACTTGTATGTGCCCAGCAGCTTCTCCCACACGTTAACGTCATCCCACCTCCCCCACTACATTGGCCTCTCTTGCTGGCCCAACTCAGCCCAGCCAACCTGCCTCTGCAACCTCAATCTCCCCCAAAGTCGCACAGACCCCCCACAACATTCCTCTCCCTCGTGCACCGCGCCTCATTACACGCCCTGCTCGTCCTCAATGTCAAGCACTCCAGACTCTCACAAACGTCCGTTTCTCACAGGAAAACAAAACAACGTGCTCATTGCCCTCCGTATGTTCCCACACCACTCAACGTGTTGTACCACGGCCTCTTGTTCAACGCCCTCCTCTTGCTCAACGCACTCCCCGTCCAGACACACATAGCCCACGCCAAGCTGCTGTTCGAATGTGAAGCTTACCCGGATGCGCTTGCCCTCCTCAAAGGCGTGCTCGTCGTTGACGATGGCGACGTCAAGGGCTGGTACTGCATCATGGGATGGGTGTGGTGGCTGCCCGCAATATGGACGAGAGATGGAAACGTTACTGGTGCTGCTACTACCGCATCAGAGCGCATAGGATAATGTAGAAACGAGCATAGGATAATGTACATAGCTGAACAGAATAAAGCATGTCTAAGCAAAGGCAGGATTGCATCAGAGCGCAGCAGAACGTATAAACGAACATATGGGGAGAATTGATCTGGACGAATGCTGGGACACATGGGGAGCATATTCGAGCAGCTGATAACATGGTTCAACATACTAGAGTATGCCTCGGCATAAATTTCTTATGATTTCAGTCTCACCTCGTGCTCATTTATTTGTACTTCTGTTCATTTCATACAAATCAGATGTTCGCACATCAAAACATACGTCGACCGATCTGAGCACAGCAACTTAGTTTTTTCATAGGGCATGCATGTGCATCACAGGTAATCCTTTAATCCTTCTGTATCACAATTTCAACCGCCTATCATGCAAGAGAATATACTAAACCCTGCTGACTGAGGCCTGGCGCCACTACGATAAATATGATTAAAATTTTATACACATACAATTGCAGGAAAAAAAAATTCAGGCCAATAAAACCCTCCTCCAGAGTCGGGGATGCAGGTGAGAAATGCATGGAAAGTTCCGGGACTCCTCATCTTGTACATCATCGATCTGATTGGGCTTTGTAAACATGTCTGCGCTCAGTACATTCGATGATTTTTGTTTTTCGGACTGGTACTTGGCCATAATGAAGCGTGCACACTTCCCATGTGAAACTGAAGAGGAAATACAGAAGTGGGAGGACAACGTTTCACATCTGTTTTGTCTTGACACCGAGGCGGTAAGAGATCAGGGCAACATTCTCTGGAATCCGAATTCAGTTTGGCTTATCAGATATACAGGTCATCTTAGCACTATCATATCTAGAAGATCGTGGCGTAGCGTGGCAGGATCTTAGTGAAGATGAGCGGGCCCTGCTTGTATGCCAGAATATTTGGCTGGATATGCTGAACCTTGCACCAGAGGTAAATGGGAGCCTTGATCTAGTACACAGCTTGAGGTTGCAGATGGAACTTGGAGTAAGTTTGTTTTTCTGGATTCCAGATGAAATAACGAGGGTCCTTGATGAAGCATACAGCAAGGGAGAGCCCGTTTGTGATGGATTCTACTGAGCATATCTCTGACAGTGATGGGGAGGTGGAAAGAGATGATGATGAGATTATTCTAAATTCACGCAATGGGCGTGAATGGTTTTCCACGATGTCCAAAAATCCAGATGGGCTGATGTCAGGATGGACAACAGGGTTGGAGAATTTCTTCTTTCAGAACCAGTGTGAGGTGAGTATTCATCTCTGGGTGGTGCAATGTCTTAACCTCATTTTACAATAACCGTACAGGATACCGAAAGAGTTGCTATCCAGGTCCTCCGTGAGTTGAGAGAAGTAGTAAAGAGGAAGAGACATGTGGAGGTATTACAACCATTCATTCGCGTGAGTGAGAGGACCATTGCACTTGCTATCATTCTCTTCTTGTTTTGGTTGTCTGTGTTTCATTAGATCTTATATACATTCCTGTCCAGAATTCAGGCCTAGCAAATACGATCCTTAGGGTTGCCAAGAAGTCTATGGAAATCAACGACCACTCTGACTTTCTGAAAATTAGCTTCAGAAAGTACCAGTGGAGGGAATCTCTGTTGCTTTCTCTGGCTAAAATGACAAAGGGATTTGTTATAAATGATCATGCATCTATACTAGAAGAAATGGAAAAGCTTAGCGGCCAGACGACCAAGACTTCCGGGATAAAACCTCAGAAGTTGCTTCAACTCATTTCCGACCGGAACATGATTCCTACGGAGATCAAGCCTCATTCCATCTTTTTCCTGTGCTCCGAGCGTAATTTCTTCGCCGCATGTCTGGACTGGCTTATATTTTGTGTTAATCAGACCAAGGAGATGGAAGTGAGCAATTTTTGCTTTTTATTTACCTTTCTCTCAGTTCATTGTGGACTTTCATAAGTTTGAACCTGGAGACCTCCGCAGAACGTATACCGCAATATGCAGACTCGATGAAAATTCATGGTCTAAATGGGAGATCTCACCGGTCATGAAGGAAATCCTGAGTTTAAGCAAAAGACTACGAGACCTCCGTAAGAAATGGAAGGCAGAGGCGCATCGGAACCGGAACCGGAACCGGAACCCAACTGACCGGATGTGTCGGAACTGCATGGCTTTGGACGACTCCAATAAATGCATCCAGTATACCCAGGTCCAGGAGAGCGGATTACATTATCTGCTTCAAAACCGTTTGATAATCCCTGAAGAGGGTGATATGATCAACCCGGTGGTATGTCAATCAGTTCATGCTATCTCTGCAAGTTCAAGAAGGTCTGATCGATTGAATCGATCCCATCCCAACAAGGTTTCTAAAACCACTTCGGAGGGAGTAACTCAAAAATGTGTTCCATTGAAAGACATAAACACAGAGTACCTCAGGTTCAATCAGGAAATATATGATCGCTGTGGGCAGTTCGTGATCCACCTGGTCGACTCCCGTACTGGAGAGGAGGTTGGTCCCCAGATTTCCATTGAATATACCTGAGATATTTGTCATGAACGCAGGTAGCAGGAGTGGTGTTCAACTTGCTCAATGATGAGGAAATCCAGCGACTGGAGGAAAACCAAGCCAAAGTCAAGATGCTGACGACCAAGTTAAAACGTCGAAAAGCCTTCTCAGACTGGGCTCATGGTGAGATGCACCCAATTGGTTCACGCCAGCCATCTGGAGGACGAGCCGGGGATGGATATTCACCTTATCCTTCAACCACGGTGATTACCCAGGAGGACATCCACACACTTTTTGGTCATGCATTGGTCCGTCTCTATTCAGCATTGATATTTGTGCATCAGCTGGGATTTCTGACCACAAATTATATGACAGGACATCGAGTGTTTGCTTTCAAAGCTTGAACCACATACTTCATCAGTGGTCCATGAAATGCAAGAACTTGGGCGGGAGGCTAATGTGCTCGGCCATTACGGAGTCACAGCTTACCATTGCTGGAACTATATAGCACCACAGCACTTTGACAAGGATGGTACTTGGACTGTGTCATATCAAATACTGAAAAGGGGATGCATGGAGGATGAGTTCAACTTTTTATTTTCTCACTGGGGAAAGCTGTTAGAAACCAAGGAAAATTGTGCCTGGCAAGTTGTCCTCTTTGCAGTTATGCCTGTTCCTATCACCCCTGATTATTATAATTGTAGGTGGTTCAAAGGTGAACACTTGCATGGAACTGTGGCTCCTCGAGCTTCTACCTTGCGTCAGGGTAAAACACTCTCTCAAGGGGTAGGAATTACTATTCCAAAAAGGAGCGTAGATATGGCAAGGAAGTATATACAGGCACGGTGGAGCTGGAAGCCTCTTTGTGAGCATTGGGATGTACACCTTTAGCTTGAGATACAAGTATACTTTACTTGCTTACATACCTCTTCTTTTCTGAAACTCGTTTATTGCATGTCCAATGACAATGACGAGTTTCAAACTGGAATGGACCTGTTACTTTGTAAGCTCAAGCACTGGAAGCTCCATTCCTGTAGCTGTTCCGGGGGTTTTCATGTTCGGAACGACGAGCTTTTGTTGAATCCCTCATCAGCCTCGCATTCTCACTAACTCTTCTTTCTCAGCACTTCCGCCAGTATAGTACGTCCAAAGTAAAACTAGGTAATGCAGCTATTATTTCCCTCAATTGCCTCTGCAGGGGGTGTGACGGCGTGATAATTTTGGCTGACAAAACCCTTACAAGGAGTTGTGGATAAATGCTGTAAATATTACCTGAGGAGAAAGAAACAAGAATATGAGTTCCAATTCCAAGCCTAAGCAATAGGGGGTCATTCCGGGACTTCCGAGGTGCAGAAAAGCCCGGAAAGAGGTTGAGATAGAACTCGGAAGTGCCGGAATCGGAAAGGCTGGGGAACTTGAATATCGTCTGATATTAAGTTACTCCATTCCCCCACTTCACGTTGAATCCATTTTTCTGATAATGCTGCTACTTATGTCGTGCACTGAGTAACGTTTCCCATTGGTTGTTAGGACACCAACTTGCTTATATAGGGGATTGAAAAATTTGACCCGCGATGCATACCTGGAAATTTTTGATAATATCGTGAACAAGTGAAGAAGAAAAGAAAAGTTTTAACATCCTTTTTCCTACCATGCTCCCCGAAAGTATACGTGTAATTATTGAGTATTTTTGAAGCTTTAACCTTTATTCCAGATCCATGATATCCTCCGATGAAGATGACGTTAGCTCAACCAACTCCCCCCAATATTCTTCATCAGAACTTGCTTCTGTAATTTCCCCAAACTCTCCAGCTGGCATCTCCATCATGCTTGCTATGCGCGCTGTCCGTATAGGCTGCTCACGACGCTCAGGAGATGGCGTAAGTCTTCGGGTGATGATCCCTTCTGCTTCTTCCACTGGATGGACTTTCAAATAACGCATCGCCCGAGTCCTCAACAGCCCAGTGTCAAGTCCCAGCCAGTACCGCCTAAAACGCTGCATGAGAATATTTCCTCCTCTGTACATATATAAATCATGTCAGTAATCATAATAACTATTTCTCTAGATTTCAATAGAGTCACTTACTCTTGGAAAGCCCTGTGTGAAGGAGTACCAGGCCCGCTGTGGAGCCACACCATCACTAGCTCTTTCCCTTTATCACCTCCTAACCCCATCAAATCTTCAGAACATGTCCTTACTCCCCTTGAAATTTCTTCTGAAACCTTTTCGACAAATCTCTGAGCCTGTTTGTCCTCACATATTGGAATGTTTAGAATGTTTCTTTTTCCACGATCGACTATCGGTGGAAGCGGAGCATCGCATAGCGGGCACAGAAAATCTCCAGACTCTCCATCTTCGTCAGGAGACCCTATGTGTATGGCCCATCTCTGAACGATACACTCGGCACAAAAAATATGCCTGCATGGGAGATTCACATATACGGGGTGAATTCTAAGGCAGTCTTGGATGAAAATTAGAAATAGTAGTACGTATCATCACTCACACTATTTCATTGCATCTGAAATTATCGCATCAGATGCGGCGAATATACACTAATCGATACAGAAGTAACCACTCACATCGGACATTTGAACGCGGTCTGCAAAACATCATACCTCGTCAACACCTCGGTGGCCTGCATCTCCTTATTCATCCCGTCATATATCTGCTGCAAGCTCTGTGTGGCAGATAGAACCTTTGCATCGTTGTATTTTTTCTTCAAATATTCATATTTTTCCTTCATTGAAGTCATCTCATCCTGTTCCTCCTTCAGTTCCATGCTCAAATTACATATCTTGTGATGTAACTCGGCATATTTGTGTTGAACATCCTCCGTTTTCTTCAATCTAGCTTCATCGATACTTTCAATGATCGCATCCTTCATCGGAACATCATCTATATCTATGTCAATGTATTGGTGTTGACTCGGAAATTGATACTGACATTCCGCATCGGATGTCGACTGCATGGATATCTCAGCCAAATGATCCTGAGTCCAGATGTGCAGTCGTAGCGCAGGATTAGTTAACATGGTGGATGGAGGTGATCTCTTTGTACCTCGTATCTCATCACATATCTTTCCCACAACAAGTCGCATATTGATACGCAGCTTAAAAGTGCCCCAGCACTTTCACTCCTTTCCCCTTTCCTCCATCTCCCTTCCTCGAACAGGCAGTCTCCACCACCTCTGTTGTCCATACCCTCAGTGTTCCTAGCGGCTGTCCACCAGGCTCGAGCGTCTCCTCCACTGACTTTCTCATGAACCATGCGATGACACGCGGCCGGCCGTGGCATAGGCTACAAGCACAGGCGTTCAACATGACTCATGGTCGAGACACGTTTTCGCGATTGCGCATTCCGGGTCTTTTCTGGCTGTCCGAGTCTCGTAATCGGCCTTCAAACCGACACCGTGCTCTCCGTCTTTCAGGACTGCAGGACACTCACGTCGACGTACGTTCTGCCACTCACACATTCTCTCTTGTACCATGTTCATGTTTTGACCGCGCTAACGATCACCCGCAGGTCCGACTATCCGATGCTCACCCTCACTCACGAAAGCATATCAAGACATTTTTAGGTTCACTAACGCCGTTGTGCTGGTCGCACCGCACTCTTTTCGCGCCGCATATCTGCCCACGCTCCCAGCGTTTCCGCATGTTCTGACCATGCCCACCACCGATAATTGTTCCCTGCCACGAGCACTTCGTTTGCCTTCCCAGCAGGTCAGACCATCGTACCACATAGCGACGAACATAGCGACGAAGAGGCCAAGGTCGCCAAGGACGAAGAACAGAAGCAAGTACGGAAGGCTGTGTTGGAACTGATCGCTGAGAGAAGTGAAACCTTCGATGTGGTGAAACATGTCGAAGGTTAGACGGCCACGATCACCCGCACCTGTCTGGAAGGCACGAGAGAGTTATCGGAAGCAGGCTCAAGGCTAGGTTGGAAGCCGATGTATGTCTTTTCCTTTCTCTTTGTTATTCGGGGTGGTCTGAATTGAAATCACTCCCGCTAGAAAGTTTCCGAAGAGTCCCAGGACGAGAGTTACCTGTAGGTGTACGAACAATCGATCGATTACCTTGCATGTGCACTGGGTGGGAAGGTGGTCCTCCCGCCAGCCTTCTATGACATCTTTTTCATACTTGCGACGACGTCATCAATCCTCTGGACGTCATCCATGGATTTCCTCTTTGAGACCTTCGTCAAAAGCCATACAAAGTCAACTGGATGACAAGGAGATCACCGAGGCGATTGTCGAAAACTTTTTACTATCCCAAAAGTGCACTCGTAGTGGTGTTCTCATCCTGCTGCTCGGAGGCAGTGCCATAGGTGACGTAGGCTTCGTCACGGTTACCTTGTGTGTACCCCACTTCCCCATCCTGACTCTCCCCAGCATGCGCGGCGCCCCAGTCGTACAGATCCCCACTTCCCTTGTTCCTATGGTTGACTCAGCCATCGGTAGAAAGTTAGCCATTGACACCTCCCTTGGAAAGAATCTCAACGGCGTGCTCTGGCAGCCAGAGTATGTCTTCATTGACGTCACATCCCTCCCAAAGCACAAGCTCGCAAACAACTTCACAGAAATCAATCCAGGTCCGTCTTTCCCACACATGATCATACACCCCTTTCCCTCATCACCCCACAGACAGCTGCAATCTGGGATGAAGACGTGTTTGCTCTGCTCGACTTCTTCAACGACATACACGCCCAGTCCATTGACGATCTTGCCTCTCGTCCTCTCACCCTTGTCAGCGAGTGTCTGTGGTGACCCTAGTCCCTGGGTGAATTTGACAGGATCCAAGCCAGCATGCCGGTGCATGCTCACGTTCTTCCAGGTTTCAAACATGCCCTGGCCTCTACCAGGTGGTTTATCGTGAATCCGCTTCATAGTTCCTGATCTCTTTTTATTTTAGATTTGGACCCATGTTGGTTTGGGTGTTCTTGAACTGCATACTGCATGGCGTGAGCAAATATGCCAGTGACTCTATCTACTCCCAGAAGTAATGCTGAACCGAGAAGACACAGGCAACGATAGTGCAGGTACGAAGTCTATACCAACCGAGTAGAAGATGGTGATTATCATTCGTCCTTGACAGACTTTCGTATATTTCCAGACGTACAACCGCTACCATCGCTCCTTACTTGCACCTACTCGTACTGTACATCGCTTGCCCGAGGGTCCGACCCCCATCCTCGGAGAGGTGTCCCGACGGACGAGCCAGCAGGTATGACCGCCCGAGCGTCCCTCTTCACACACAGACAAAGGACTGGGACAGTCTGGCGCATTTTCGATAGGTGCTAAGTAATGCGAAATGCACAAATATATCCATACCAGAGCCTCCCACCGAGCACTCCTGGATCAGTGGTGCCAGAGAACGTGTGAAACCAAGATGAGCGAGCGCCATCTGGTTGGATAGATATTTTTTGTAACACTGTTGTGTGCGCTGACTTGCTACTGACATCAGGACCATATTAACAAGCAACTTACGGTCATCAAACATGGCAAGATGCCATTCCCGTCAAGACCGATGAGTCCATGCAATATTGCATAGTACCGGTGTTTTGTGGTTCTTCAAAAGTGCATCCGTCAACGACATTGTGGTCTTGCCTTCACGAGATCGTCAGTCACGAACAGTCAGGGTTTCATTCAGTTTCTTCTGTTTGCGCTCGGTCTCTTTTTGTTTTGGCCTCTTGTGCCTCGTGCTGCTTGAGGGCTTCCATGCGCCCTTCCTCAGCAGTGATGATACGAGACGATATGGATATATTACGCCCACTGCCTGTGCCATGTTTCTTCGACTTTGCATTCTTCAGGGTCGTCCAGTGGGAATCAAGTTTCAACCTTTCATGGTCATCTCCTTGCTAACAAAGACACATTGGTTATGCGGGTTACAGGAGAAGAGTGGAACTGAACACGTGACCTCTTGGGTAGGTGCTTCTGGATCCACTTTATTTTATTTATATATATATTCCCTCCGCAATGAACGGTGAATGCCACTTCAATGAATCACACACCTTAGGTAGATACCAATAGGTGTTTCAGGATGGGATATACACCCTGCTTCAGCTACTCTGAGCCAGGTCTGTCCTGCGAGAGTACCCAGCCACGAGCACGGAAAAAAATCTCTGAATATGTCAACACATTGCCTCCTGAGTAGGTGTCTCCATGGCAGGTCATATTTTTCTTATCATGCCACCAGCAACCCACCAAGCTAGAGTTATGGAGCTAGAGTTATAGTTTTCATGGAAAGTAAAAAAAGTCCCAGAACACATGAACACATTGCCTCCTGAGCAGGTGCCTCTTATGCTTATGTTTGGCCGCTTTGTCTCTCATGAGCAACTAAGCCCGAATGAGAATGATCGTTTACATGGGAAGTAAAAAAAACGCCTGAATACATGAGCACATTGCCTCCTGGGCAGGTGCCTCTACGTCTGGTCGCTTTGCTCTCATAGAAAAAAAGGAACTTCGATCTTCGGAGCTTGAAATATTTTCAGTTACGTAAGAAGCCGAACTGGAGGACTCCATCATTGGCCAGATTGGATTTCAGCTCTTGCTTTCAGATTACTGTAGCAAAAAAAAGTCGACCGCGAAAAAAAACCGCCGCCGCCCGACCCTGCCCCGTAGTGTGCTGTGACTCTGAAAATTGGCTTGGGTCATAGGTTCCTACCGGCTTGCACCTCGGGGAAACCCGGCTGTAGCAAGCACTGGGACTTCGGCTCAGACCAGTTGACTTGGAGCACAATAAACTTGTCAGACACCAGTCCGACTCTGGGTACTTGGTGCCCGTTGCCCACATTGCGCGACTTGACATCTTAGACTTGCTCCAGTTAGTGCCGTTATTTACTCTTACAGACTCCAGGCCTCATATTGGTAAACGGCTTGATTTAGCTTTTGACGATCGACACGAACAATCCCAGCGCCGATGGATCTCGCAAATACACGTCAGCATCAGCACTGTCCATCAACAAGCCGTCGAGCATCCCCGTCAAAAAAGAAAGACTGCTTGAAGCCCTTTTTTCGACTTACTTGGGCTTTCGCCACCAGATCATCAACGCCCTCGGCAACGAAATGCGTGGGTTTTTTACTGGTCCAATGACGGTTACGGTAACGATCTTTTGCCCTTTTTGCATGACATTGGCCTGCACACCTGTTCAATGCTTACGCAACCTCAGAAGGGATCTTTTAAAACAACACTCCAAGCTCGAACCAAGCTGGAAACCTATATAGACTATACCCCGTTCATGAGTGTGATTTCTTGGAGTCTTGACGACATATGCTTTCCGTCCTTTCCTAGGTTCCCAAGATTCAAAAATTGGTTCCAAAGTTACACTCATGCTCGAGGAATGGGTTTTGTTTCGCGATCAAACCCAACGTTAGCGTCTATTCAGTGCCATTGAAGGGTCACATAAGAGTCCAATCGCAAGTTGCGGTATCGCTACCCTCGACATGTGAATTGTAAATTGAATTCAAGTGGCTTACCTCATGACGTCTATCCCGACCTTCGGATCCCCATGAACTCAGGCATTTTACACGTGACTCTGAGAATTCCAGAGACACGCAGGGCCAGATCTAGGCTCATCATTCTTCATACTCGTTTTATAAGCCGGCCATGTGTTTCTCGTAGTATTCAGGGAGGACCGGTTCATCACGGTATCATCCGGAACTGCTTCCGGGTTTTTCCCCAGCCCTTCCGGACCCCGGAGCACCCAGAATGTCTGATTTTATTTCGAACTTTCATCTTATCCTTTTTTCTGACCCATTGAAATTCTCGATGCTCTCTCTACACCCATCCCATCTAGTTTACAACTTGCTCACTTATTCTTCCGACTTTTCGAATACTTTGTTGACACCTCTTAGCCGTTCCAATCGGAAGTACAGCTACTAGATTTTTATTGTACTTGCACTCTGATCAATGACCAGTTTTGCTCACATGAACTTTTCTATGACACCATACCACATTTTCATTCATTCATTTCATTTCAGTTTCTAAGTCTGGTTATTTGGTGTACATTCGAATGTCGTTCCGACGTCTTTCCGTCCTTCTGATCAAAAGCGCTACATTTTCATTGTATGTACTAGGCAAGATAAGCAGCATCCTCCAGCACTTCCAATAGTGTGCCTTGTCCAGAGTGCGGCAACATAGTAACTATGAATATAAGCGTGAATACAAGCACAACTTGACAGAGAATCCAACGTACCATGGGCGGCATTGCCGATGAGCACGGTGCGTCGACTATGCCATTTTTATAAGATAGCTTTCGTTCAAATTCTACCAACGTCACGTGATGAATTCTGTCACGCTGACTGCTTTTTGGCTTGCAAAAGCGTTACAATCACTTATAACTAGCTCACAGTCATGTAAATTAAAATTCTACTTTATGGCGGA
>JBBPPG010000306.1:0-29623 GCA_038091855.1 Leccinellum luteum | reverse complement strand
GATTGGCCGTCGACCGAAGGTCTGAGCCAGACCACCGCTCATGGGGATGAACGCAGTGGATGCAAGAGCATAAGCAGATCCGACCCAAGTGAATTGAGACGCGTTCAGGGCATTAGCGATGGTAGGAAGTGCAGTGGAGACACAGGATACTTCGAGGGAAGAGAGGAACAGGCATGTACACATCGAGGCAAATATCAGCCAAAATTTAAGGCCTTTTTTGCACGGGACAATCTGGTCGCCATCGTCGGACGCTTCGGTGAAGGGGATAGTGTCTGTGGTTGGAGAGGACATAGCGAGAGCCGAAGAACTGACCTCCTGGAGCGTTATATTTGCATCCAAATTTAGCCGGGGCGTGGCCGTCAACGGCGAGGAAGCAATTCATCTGACGGTATCATATAAGTACGTGATCGGTGGCTCGCCCCAAGCTCGCCTAGTGTTCGGGAGAGAGACTGCCACTGGGAAGGGTTGTCGTTAATTAGCTGCTTCGTCGAAGTGCCACTGCAGCTGGTTCAAATCCGATACCACGGTTGTAGTATAAAGACCATAAAGCTTCAAGGACTGCCGCGTTCAAGTTGTCGAACACTTTACGAGAACGGGTACGGCACAGATTCTGTAATTGGATCCTAATCTGGCGTGAGACCATTTTCTCAGATTTGGGAAGATTTGACTCGACAAAGCAAGACGTCTGGACTCTGGATGTGACCAAAGTTCAGTGCTGTAGCAGAGGTGTGCTGACTGCGTCCAAGGTTTTTGACCACTAGTAGCATTCAGGTGAATATCGTCTCACGAGTCCCGGATATCTTACACACTGTAGCTACTAATATACAACAAGATTGAACAAGCGAAGTGAAAAAGTACCACAAAGGTTTAAAGCATCAGGACTTCAGTACAGAACGAAAAACCTGCAAATTATCTCATTATCATCTCGAAACGTTCACTATGCAATCTCCTTGCACATGGACTGGTCCCCTTGTTTATCCTCAGGCTTGAGCGTCCAGTCCACATCGAGCGTATTATGGAGTGGGAGCCCCTTCATGAAGAACGAAGCCAAGAATCCGACGGCACTGATGCCGGCCAAGACGCGCCAGAGCACCGCGAGACTGCTTGCAAAAGCGACCTGGACCTCGAACCGAGTCTCCGCAGGGAGCGCCGACAACTCTGGGATGAGCGCGTATATGATGGCAGTCCCTTGCGGGATGGACTGGACGAACGATACAGGCAGCTTCTTCCCAAGCTCGTTTTGGAGGACGGTGCTTCCGACGGTAATACCCCATACCTATAGCAGCATGCCACATAAGAACGATATTACGAATCAGAAAAGGGTTGAGGTAACTCACGGATGCGAACGAGCGGAGGAACCACATGAAGGCGATCGCCGGTGCGTTCTGCGTGACCGGCAGCGGTGCTTGGATGGGGTACAAAGGGGTCGCGTTCAGGATGCTAATGTAATGTAAATCTATGGCATCAGAAGAATATCAGAGCATTGATCGACGGGACAATGACGTACCCCACGCCCAATCCAAGCACCACCAGATACCCAAGGGATTTTCTGACAGAGTCTGTCGTGTCGACTGTGCTTATCAAACCAAGACCGACGATGGTGAGGATCCAGCCGATCCATGACTGCACACGATATCGGCCAGTGACTCTGACTGATACCCCTGTGACGACGATCGCGGGAGCGAGCGTTGCGAACGACAGCAAGTAAATTCCAGATGTCATGGGGGAGGCGCTCTTGCAGGCCTGAAAGTAGACCGGGTAATAATCTGAGAAGAGGATAGCTCAAGTAGGTGAAGCAGTTCCTTTGAATGAACTCACAGACGACTGCTAACGTGGTGACCATGGAACAGAACGTCTGTATATAGCTAAGGAGAACGAGCAACCGCATAAGTACTAGGGTGCTCCCGGGAACAAAAATGCCGCTTACCCACTGACGCTCGTCATGTTTGTCATAATAGAAAACGGAATCTGCGAACCTGGGGTTCATTGTAAATCAAGGAGCACAGAGAAGTACATACGAGTGGGTGCGTTGCCAACGTGGCGTCATAGGCTATGAAGGCCACAAGGCCGACAAGGCCGACGATCAACGGCACGAGTACTGTAGCAGAGCTCCATGGCGCAGTGATACCGCCCCACGTCAACCCTATCGTATATGCGACCGTGCTCGAAATAACAAAAAAGTTACCTCTGTCAAGAAATCAACATAAAATAGGATTGCATTGAATTTAATCTTACATCCAGTCCATCCGCATAAGCTTGTCTCGGTAGTTGCCCGGAGGGACGGGTAGATCCAAAAGGAAGATGACCAATAGACATGCGATGAGGCAAATGGGAAGATTAAGATCTTGTACGTTTCTGAGCCTCTCAACATTTAGAACGAGGCTGCATCACTCACAGAAAATCCAACGCCATTGACCCTGTGACGCAAGGCTACCGCCAACGACGGGTCCAACAGCCGCAGCAAAACTCCAGGTACTGATCACAGAGCATGAGTATGGTTTCCTGGTATATATAATTGACCCAGTCTCACAGTCCATAAAAACCAGCATAAACACCGCGTTCTTGCAGGCTGACGAGGTCGGCTAAGATGATTCCAGTGAGAGACTGAATGCCTCCTCCACCCAATCCTTGTAATATTCTGCCTGCGATGAGTATATTCATGCTACTCGCGCGACCGCAGACGGCGCTACCAATGGCGAAGAGACATATGGTCGTTATGGTGGCTGGCCGCCGGCCAAACGTCTGAGCCAGACCTCCGCTCATAGGGATGAACGCAGTGGAAGCAAGAGCATAAGCAGATCCGACCCAAGCAAATTGAGACGCGTTCAGGGTATTAGCGATGGTAGGAAGTGCAGTGGAGACAGAGGATACTTCGAGGGCAGAGAGAGATAGGCATGTACACATCGACGCAAAGATCAGCCAAAATTTGGGGCTTTTCTTGTACGGGACAACCTGGCCATCATCGGCGGATGATTGACTGAGGGGGAAAGTGTCTGAAGCCGGGGAGGACATGTCGCGAGTTGGGGGGACTTGCGCTGATCTCATGGGGATCTATATAGCCAAAACAACGACCCGCACAAGGACAGTTGCGCCGCATTGACTCGAACATAAATGGGGGGGACATGACGAGAGTCGACATCCTTCCACTGATCTGGCGGTGACCCGTTTGGATAAAACACACTAGATAACAAACCTCACTAGGTCTGCATTGGTTAGGTCGTTGTACGGACGCACAAGATTCCACCTATGCATAGCTTGCACTGTCATAGACAAATAAGAATAATCCTCCAGGTTGGGAGAAAATTGCGCCGGAAAACCCTAATCAATAAAGTCGAGAACAAAATACCATGTTAATCTACACAATCACGATGAGCTTTGTGATAGTTCATGAATCGGAACTCTCACTTGTATCCATATGTTCTGTTTTGTAGCCGCTGTGACAATTGAAGATATGCCGGAACAGTGCGAGCGGCGTGCTGGGCAAGTTTCGTACATCAACACAGCTCCGCCGCTAGTTAGAAGCTTCAGAAGCTCTGCGCTTGCACAGTTGTTTATCTTAGACATGCTGGAAGAGTCCATGTCGCTGACAGGGCTCACCAAAGTTTGGGGGAGCTACGAAGGGCTGCCGTCCGTCACGGTCCGTAATAGCTACTTCACCGACTAGTGCTGCTGCCGGTTCTTTGAATACCTCTGCATTTATACTGTCAGCGTTTGAGAACTCTTCCGAGTCTGACACACTTTTGTAGTGATTGCAGTGTAAGATAGTTCACCTAGAGCCAGAAATGCCAACTTTAGACGCAATGCCACACATCGGTTCCGCTGTTTCTTGAGATATGGTTCAAGTTGGCCTAGCTTCATGACTGGTGACCTCTGCATGTTCAGTTGGTCCAGGGACCAACGGGGATCACAGAATTTGGTGCTAATAGTAGATGGCTGAACTTAGTTAAAAGTTCGACCGATCGTAGCCCATGTGATCCCCCAGATAAGGAAGTATTTTTTCACACATGCATGTAAGCGCTCAACACTATCGTTTGTGCACATGCCAGTGGCCGGCCCCGGGCCATCAGCCAAAAAAGGCCTACTAGTAGGACCTGGCCTGAACCACTCCTAATTAATGTTTGCTACGGTTTCATGATGCAATCGACGGGCATCTTTTGATTAGCGGCGGTTTCCGAGCGATCACCGGCCTCTCGTCATTAGGTCCATCTTATCTGTAATCGTCAAGGGCTTGGTCTGAACCATGCAGATTATCCCAGAAGAAGTGCACGACATCATAAACAGCAATGACGGCAACCAAAACGCCCGCATTGCTGTATTCACGATCAAGAGTACCAGCTACAGGTGTGCATTGCAGTCCCCGTCTTCTATCCGGCTAACGATCATATCGTGATCAGCTACACGGCATTCTGGCAGTTCTACCACATCACTCTCGTCGATTCTGACAGATCCTATATCTTGTTGGTTTCCCCGCTCGCTGCAGTCGATACACATCTGGAGACCGGGCCGATCACACTCCCCGCCCTCTCAATTCTTCTCTGCAAGATTCTTGACAACACTGCGGTGCCGCTTCCACGACCCGTAGCCCACAGCGTGTCTAGCAGCGAGGGAGAACGGTACTTTGGCTGGTTGCTGCTCCGTGTTCCAGGTCCATCTCAACCTCACCCACCGACGTCTTTGGCTTCCGTCCGGCACGAGCTCTCGCCTACACAGCTTGCCCGAGTCGAGCTGCGACTAGGTACATACCTCCGTGCACTACACGGGATAACAAACGACTTCTTCGGAGTACCGATGGACAAGCCTGCACCAGAGCCTCCAACTGTTCCCTCGTTCGCCGCTTTATTAAGCCAAATCGGCGAAGGCGAAGACGGGGAAGATATGACACCGTACAGTTGGCAAGACACTTTCGTGCTACGACTGGAAGAACTTCTCGAGCGGGTGTACGATGGCGCGGAAGGCTGTAAAGTTGATCCATCTGGCCACATGGTAGACATTGATGTCAATCAACTGCGACATTCACTGACCCGCGCGATCGGGTCGTTCCTCTTCGACGATGTGGAGATGCCAAGGCTTATATGGGTGACAGGGAACGAAGAAGATGTCATGGTGTCTTTGACTCCAGCGCAAGGTAGCGATGGCACGAAATCCCAGCAAGACATGGAAGCAGACATCGCATATATTCTGCCGACGTTCGGGAATTCGCTCTGGGGCGATCCCCTGATGGAGGCGTGGTTCTTACCAACTGGGCCAACTGCAGCCGTAAAAGAAGGGTACTTTGATGGGGAAGAGGATGGTACGCTGATCGTGTTTGCGCGACAAAGGACAAAGAGGGTGTGGTATACCGTATACCTCGCTTTGAGGGTTTTGGTTGAGGAGATGCTACAAAGAGAAGCGGGGGATGCAACACAGACGCCTGGTAGAGAAAAAGTAGTACAATGGGCGAAGGGAATCTTGCCCGAGTGCGTACAGATTCTGAAGGACGCACCATGTTATTAGAGCGTTGGTTTTTAATGAATATCTTACCATTAGTTGTGACTTTCAGAAAGTGACATCTCGATGTCGACAGGGGAGCCCACGGGTGTCTGTCCATCGTCGCCTGCGAGCTCTCCCTCCACGACTTCTTCCTCATCACTACTCTGTCCTTCAGCATCAGCCATCTCGACAACATCATCTTGGTTTGAAACACGTGGGTTTTGCTGGCGCACACGTGGGTCCCATTCGAGCTCCTCCGGCTCTGGCTCTTCGACCTCGACGCGTTGCTTCCAGTCAAACTTGTCCTTGAGCATGAGCACGGCGCGTACTGCACGCTCTACGCGGTGATCGTGTGCATCTCTTATTTCTGCGCATTCACGAAGGACATCTTCGTATGTCACTCTCTGTCTCGATCCCGGGGCAGGCCGATTGCTCTGGACTTCCGGACCATTGGTGGAGATGGCACCGCGGGTGGCCATGCATTCGGCGAGACGACGCACGGTGGCGTTTTCCATATGCAGAACGTCTGTCGTCTGCTGGTTGCGGAGGAGGGAGATGAGATCGTTGTCGAGCTGTAGGTCGGTGATTGCGACGCTCGGGTGGAGGGCGATGTTCTCATACGGGCTCTTTGTCAGGGGCTGTGAGTGCGTCGCAGACGGCGGCGAGCTGAGGGACGAATAGAAGCTGTGTGTCTGTGACAGGATGACGTTGTACTTGGAGAGGATGTCCGGCCAGGCGGGCATGACCTGGAGACCGCCTGCATCGATGGTGCGCTGAAGGACCTGGATGGACTCGATTATCTGGTTCGCTTTGAATCTGAGAGACTCAAGCTGAGCGACGGGCAACGCGTTGGCGGTCAAGTCTAACTGAGGCAGATTACTAGCCATCGTCGTCGTCGTCACGGTCGGTCGTTATGACGCGCTTGTCACAAGGTCGCGTGACCGATGTCACACTTGTTAGTCGAACGAACCCCCCCTCATCCTTTCTACATACTCCTTTCTCAGTATGTTCTCCTCCTCAATTATTGGCAGGCGTGTAGCGCTCGTCGTAGCTCGTCCCTCATCTTTTTATTCTCGCACACTCTTTGTGACCCCTCAATGCAACAGTCCACCCGTCAAAGTATCCGAGAAAGAGACCACTCACAAAACACGCACTACTCCCGCCAAGAGAGGGCCAGGCAGACCCCCAAAAGTCGCCTCCAAACGTCAGGAGAAGAAACCCAAAGAGGAGAAACAGAGACGTGCGCATACACCGAGGTCTACCCCGCCAGAACTCACCCCCCCTCTAGTCCGCATACCGGAAAAACTCAAGCCTCCCAAGCATGCACCTGGCCCCTACTGTGTTTTCTATTCCTCTTTCATCAAATCCCAGCCAAAGGGGACCTCACTACAGCATTTCCAAGAGCTTTCCAAGCGTGCTGGACAAGTTTGGAGGGGCTACACCATGGCTGAGAGACAGGTATGTACCACCAGCAATTTGTGCTTCTGCGATTAGACCGTCTGCTCTAGCCATTTTATGATGAAAGCGAAAGCAGAAAGGTACAAGCCAAGCAAGCGAGGGACGAGTTTTTCAGCAACACTTCCCTATCCGACCTGAAACAACTCAATGCAATTCGTAAAGCCCAGGGGAAATCCAAGTACCACTATACGAAGAAGACCCCTCTTGCGGTGACGCCGTTTATCTTGTGCGTGTTTCTCCTTGGTCATGGTTGCTTTGCTCATTGCGACTGTTTGCCTAGGTTTTCCAACGAGTTTCGCAACACCCCGGATGGTCAGGCCCTTATCGAAAAGACTTCTCCAGAGAAGAGGTATTCGATTCGGGCCGTCGTCGCAGCTGGGAGTCGCTGGAGATCCATGTCCTCAGAGGAGAAGGCCGTAAGTTGCCCCGTCTCCCACAATTTGCAACTCAAAATCCTGAAAAATTGCACGCAGCCTTACTTTGAGAGATTCAAAAAAGCAAGGGAAGAGCTTCAAGCAGAGCAGTCTGATTCATGATTCCTAGCATCGTAGTCACGCATGTCTTTGGTCGAGATGCGAGTTGTACGCGGTCTCGTTCACTTCCTTTACCCTCTGTGGTAGCCTACAATACTTCTCATAGTGCATTATTACAGTGATTGTTGTGTCATTTCATATTGTTTGAGCATGCGCAAAGTGCAATGTCATGCCCCTACCTTCTGAATGCGACGTCAACATACATTTTGGGTGTAAGCTCCAGCTGCCTCAGAGGGAGGCAGTGATAGGCGGTCGATGATCAAGCTACGATCCGAGAAACTTGTGAGATGTCATGTGCGAATACATAGGTTTCAAGCCATCCTTGGCGTTCCTTGTGTTGTTTTATGGGAGAGTCAGGGTCTCCGCGCATTTGGTCTACAGCGTTCGAGTTCCCGAGCTCTTAAGCAACAAGGGACGACGAAGCAACAACAGATGCCATAGACTTCTTATCTACACCACGGACGATCCGTTCACACCTACATGCTCCCCATCTTACTCCTCTAGGAAGAAGTAATTACCGGCAGCTAAAACGATCGAATTTCAATAACCGGACACTGGAGGCGTCGTCATAAACCCATACCCTTCTGTTCCCGATCCTTGATACTGTTCAACTTGTTCACACGTGGCCTAAAGTTGGTAGGGTCTCGTCGGAAAGTGATCTCTAGCGAGGCCAAGAAGCGGTTCATTCCCGAAAGGAGGGATTGCGGACTGTAACACGACATTAAGTCGTCGACGAATTGTACAGCCGACATGCAGTTTGCTTACGGTGTTGCCGTTGCTGAAATGGCTGGCTGGCCCTCGAAGACGATAACGCGATCAGCTAGATAAGTTGCCATGATGAAGTCGTGTTCGATGACGAATGCGGTCTTCTTGGCATGGAGGATGAAGCTGAGAGGGGATAAGAAATCCAAATCACGGTGGGACCTAAATCACACACCGCTTAATAACTTTGCTTGCGATGATGCGTTGCTCGGAATCCAGGAAACTGGGGTGACGTATGTCGGTAAATGATGATGCTCTCAGGTGGTCGGGGTAACTGACCTGCTTGGTTCGTCAAGCAAATATACAGATACGTTGGGCTTGCCTAACGCCATATCAGCAATGATCGATGCGGGAGCATACTAAGTAACAGAACATACCCAAGGCAAGGACAATCGCAACGCGTTGCAACTCTCCACCAGACAAAGTCTTCACGTCCTGATCCATGATGTTATCCAAGTTCATCGGCTTCAGGACGTCGCTCTGGAACTGGGGGTGCATGAAAGCCTGCTTGATCTGTTTTAGCAAGAGCATGCGGACGGTCCCGGGGAACTTTGGTGATATCGTCTGTGGTTTGAGCGAAACGGCAAGCTCCATCTTGTCCGTTTCGATGTCAGGGGTCGTGACCCCTGCCAACAGGCGCACGAACGTAGTCTTTCCGGTACCATTCTCGCCGAGCATAACGACGATCTCCGAGTCGGTAAAGCTGCCTCCTTCGACGGTTAGCTTGAAATTGCCCATGGTCTTCGTCATCGCGGGGTAAGTGTAATGTCGCGTCTTGTCGATTATCAACTCCTCCGCGGTCTCCATCATCTTAAAAGACAAAGATTCTTCGCGGAAGCGCAGATTCTCAGTAGGAATGAATCCATCGAGGAAAATGTTGATGCCTAGTTCAAAGGTGATGGGCAAACCACAGGTCAGATCGGCGAATTACCCACCTTCACGAACGGAATAAGGCATGGTAACGACCCCATACATGGACGGTTTCCCGTACAAACAACAGACAAAGTCAGACAAGTAATCCAAGACCGAAAGATCGTGCTCCACCGCTATGACGTAGCAGTTCGGGCCAAGTAACGAACGGATAACTTCTGCGGCCTTCAACCGTTGCTTGACATCCAGGTAGCTGGATGGCTCGTCAAACATATACCTGTATTGAATCAGAATGAACAGTTAAGGGAAACTATGGGGCAAGCATACACGTCTGCCCTCTGAATACAAGACATTGCGATCGCAAATCTTTGAAGCTCTCCGCCTGACAATTGAGAAACTTCGCGCTCGAGAACATGGTTTAACTCGAGGTCGTCGCACATTTTCTGCTTGTTATCGAGCTCTAGCTTGGAATCCAACATCTGGTCGACAGACATGTTTCCTTTGATCGCGCGAGGTATGTGGTCGACGTATTGTGGCTTAATGAGCGCTTTGAGATTATCTTCCAAGATCTTGGTGAAGTAGTTCTGAAGTTCTGATCCGCGGAAGTATTTCAGGATCTCCTGCCAGTCAGGCGGGTCCTGGACAAACCACACTCAATATTCTGCATGGATAAGACAGGATTCACATACATCGTATCGGCCCAAATTCGGTTTGAGTTTCCCGGCAAGAATTTTGAGCGCCGTGCTCTTTCCTATACCGTTCGTCCCAACAAGGCCGAGGACTTGACCAGGTCGAGGTGTGGGAAGCCGATGAAGCTTGAAAGCATTGGCAGTATATCGATGGGTGACCTCAGAGTCAAGGTTGGTGGGGAGATTTATGATGGCAATGGCTTCAAAGGGGCACCTTCCACCGATCGGTTTAAACAAGTAAAAGTGGATCCCGCCATGAACTCACTTCTTTACGCAGATACCACAACCGATACATAGATATTCGGATATGAATGCAATCTTATCCGATGCCTTCACTTCAATACAAAGCTTTCCTGAGAAAAGCGAATAGTTCAGCATGGCCTAAGTTCATTACGATCAGACGAAACACGCACCCATCTTCACGACGGGACATGACTAGTAGTCACGGAACAGATTAGCCTTGCAGACAGCCCCGTACCGGTACGATTGATCTGCTCACTTTTTTACACTCTTGTGCGCATCGCTTTGGCTTGCATCGATTGGAGTCTACGATGGCGATTCGAGTGATTTTGTCCGCCATATTAGTTTGAGTGATAACGAGTTCGGAGTCAGTTGAGCACCAGCTGGGTTTCAAATAGTAGCGCTGAGCGTCTCGTCATGTACTACGATGATCCCCCGCAGTTTATTGAGTCTCTGAATCTACACGTACGCTCGTCTTACGCAACGAACGTCCATATGGTATTCCCTTTATTAGCTGAACACTTCATGTGATTCAACGCGATGGCTCATTGCTTGACGATACACTGGAGAGTTGCCAGGCGCTGAGGCCTCGGACATAAAAGGTCGATTTACTATGATCGCACTGTGACAATAACCGATGACGGTTCGAAGGTACGTCCCCTGCAGAGATAGTTATTAGTTTATTAGTTGGCCGGAACGACTTACTCCCTCATTCACGGTATATCCAACCTACAGGGCATTCCTGGCCCATTAAAAGGCGCCATGTTCCCTGTTTTGCACGGCATACCGCGCCCCCGCATCTCCTGCCAATATGTATAATGTAAATCAACGGGCTTCGAACGAATTTGCATGCTTTCATTCCCCAGGCATGTCTGCCCCGACTACAGGCGATTTCATTTTTGGGAGCCACCGGCTACCTTACCTCTCAGTTCCTGATATTGCTAAACGAGAAACTCCCCTACTTTCGCCCTTCTCGTAACGCCACCTCAGAGCGAGAAAAGCGAGTGCAAGTTTACTCAAATATCAGCTTCATCGAAGAGTCCCTCGATGACGACTCTATCATCCAAGAAGAAGCCCCGAAAGTAGACATGGTCATCAACTGTGCGAGTTCGGATCGCCCCGGGAACGTCAAGTGTGCGTTTATCCCCTATGGGTGGATCGAGGAAGCTGATCGATAGGCAACCAGCCATCTTCGCCGGAAGACAAACTCGAGAAACAACCCAGGAAACCCGCTGTATCCACGCGCCATGTATTGGTATTGTTCGTAACAATGCGAAAGGCGGGGCCGTCGGGACGGCAGAAGATAATCTCAGGGAATGGTCAGACATCGGTTTGGACTTGAAACAATGAGTCAAAGAAGAACATCCTGGCTGCGACCGTTTCCCTTGATGCCAAACACTCCGTGCTTCAGGTGTGATCCGACGAATACGCACCTCGATCAGGATATGCATACCTGTAAGTTCGTCTATCCGACTTGATGCGGACACTTTTTGATTTCGGAGGAAGATCGTGGAAGCGCCGAGAATCCAATTTGGACCATCATCTACCTCACGGGTCAGTTCTGATCCTCGATTTTTTCCTGATCTCAGGGCTCGAGAACGGAACCGTCTACAGTTACGGCGTCGGCGAAGGTGAGGTGAACGTTAGCCGACGAATGCAAAGTTCTCGACTTGGCGAAGAAAGCTAGGTACGCCGGTGCTTGGGGAGCTGGTGCAAACACGATGAATAATATGCATGTCGTCGAAGACTGGTCTTACAGGCAGCTCTAAAAGGCAGAGCGGGCGAACTTGGTCCCGAGGACCTTTACAAGCGGACTTGATTTCGTGTCGACCACCCTCGGAGCCCAGCCTTTTCAGCGAGCGCGGAGCCTAGGATCACATGCCACGAATGAACAACAGTGGTGTGCGACGTGAGCCTTCCAGCAGCTGAATGACTCCCTTGACTCGTTCTCTCGAACCTGAGTATTTCTTTAGTAAGGGTACTTGGAGTGTGGTAGTCGCCCCTTGCTAACTGAATGTTTATTCATCTTAATGTCACTAGAGGAAACCATTTCGTGAAGGCTGAACGTCTTTACAAACTCGGTTGGGAACCCATCGAGACCAGAAGTTGTCCCTCTTGGACGGTTTCCCCGACGCAATCGAGAAAGCTCTCAAAGAGTGATGTGGCGACACGTTGCATTGTCACTCCGCGAGGTGTCATTGTGTACATCATGATCAGAAGAACTTAGTTGTATGTATAAAGATAAGGCCCAGCGCTTAGACGGCTCCCCGTGGAAATAAAAGCGTGTAATATGTACCACATTATTTTGATTGTCTACCATCATATCTACCAAATCTATGGATGCTTCTCAGGAGTCAGGGCGCATGCATTGTAGAACACCGCTGGAGTTACCAAAAAGAAATCTATGGTAGAACGAACGTAACGGGTGTGCAAGCCAAGTGTGCGAACCAAAAGATTGTTCCTTGAATTTCACGTTGAACTCGGGGTCGTCGGCGTACTGGGGACTGTAGCGCTGATTACGAGCCGTTGGCTGGGTGGTACGACATGTTCTTCTGGCATTTCCACGCCTCCTGCGAGTATTCCCACCCGCATCATTGCTAAGAGCTAGAGAAGAGTCAGGAATTGAAAATTCGTACAACGTGACAGACGGAAATGCGGTCGGAGACGACAATGACAATGACGTACGTTGTGAGCAGCGTGTGAATGGGAATAGATTCCTCCGAAAAACGCAGCCGTCATGTCCTTGCCGGAGTTTCGCTTCAAGATGTCTTCACCACCCGGGTGGTGCTCTAGGAACAAAGACGCGTCGTGGATAAAGCCTGATACAAGCAGTAGCGTGCGTGACTTCGACTCTTCTTGGACTGCGAGTGTCCTGTCAGCGGACAGAAGCGCGGGGAGGTCGGAAACGCACAAGATTCCCACGTCACTATAGGGAGCTCGTCCGGCGGGATGGGCCAAACGATCGAATCCTGCACATCCTTGAGAGCTTTCAGTTTCATAGTAAGAGCACTTTTCTCGATCTCGTTGCTAGGGAACACTCGAAGATGGGAAGCCAACCCAAGAAATTGGCAAGTAGCGATAAACCATTTTGTTGGGTCGTACTGCCACCAGCGGAAGGCATTTCTAGGGCCAGAGAGACCCTGTAAACGAATTACGGACATAAGAAACACAGAGCGGCTTACCGATAGTCCATGGGGAATTGATGATGAAAGTTGTGATACCCTTCGCCCATCGTGAGGATGGCGGATATGAGGTGGTCCCGAGGAGAATGTTTGTCATCGTAAGGAGTGCTTCCAAAGTAATGGGCGATAGAATTGATGCAGAACGTGCTCTGTGATACAGGTCAGCTGTTATCTGTGTATAGAGAACTACATACGTGATGGCAAGCAGTCATGCGGAGTGCTCCGACAAAGTAAAACCCACCTCTCCAGTCTCCATAGAGCAAGCCGGGGATGCACATTGGTAGGATGTAACCAACAATCACCAGAATAACAAAGTACCAACGATGTTGCCATTGCACAAGGGGATCGTTCTTCAGGTCAGATACATCCACCGGTCCAGGGCGTAGTTCGGTGTCAAATATGATCCACCCAATGTGGGTCCATAGTAAACCCCTCTCCGAATTGTAAGGATCAAGGTCCGTGTCGGTGTGCCGATGATGGGAACGATGACGACGGGCCCACCAGGAGCAAGACCCCTGGACCGCACTTGCACCAGCGAGGATGAGGAAGACTTGAAGAGGGTAAGAAGCTACGTAGGACCTATGCGACCAAAGACGATGATAACCTGCCAAAGAACTCTATGCGAGAGGCAAAATAATTGCGGGCTGGCTCACCTGCGGTAATACCTTTGATGTCTGTGTCAGCGTCCACCAGTAAAGAGACCTTCTCTGGGCTTACCAAGCATGGAAAAGATGTAATAAAGTGCAGTCCAAATAACCGTGTTCTTGAGAATTGGCACTTGGAATAAACCACAGAGGGCCAGGGCAGGCGTGATCACCAAGACGCCAAGATTGAACCATCTAATGCCAGTGATGGGAGGAAAGCTCCTTGTGAGGTATTTGACGACGCCAGCACCAAACATGGTTTGACGAGAACCCGACAAGCAGGACAGAGGTTGAAGATACGCCCGGTCGAATTACGTTGGCGGGGACTCGAGGTCGTCGGGTGATGTAGGTTAGCATGAAGGAAGGATTTATATAACATTCCGGTGGGTTTAGGCTGTTCTCTCCCTATGCGTGAAAAAAATGTGACGCTTTCAGCCGGTAGCCACGGTCTTAGCCACGAATGTATAGCAACTGTCGGATACTTCAACTGATTCAGAATGGAGCAAAAAGTAACAACATTTGTCGCGGTCTTGAAAATAAACAAGAGCTAAGTTGTCGAGCTGCAAAACCGTCCTTGCATGAGAAACCGGCAGTGTGCGACGACAGCTGAATGGTCGAGATGAAACAATAGTAAGCATTATTCAATTTTGTTCCTCTCGCATTCTTTATTGGATTCAGGCACTGCTGACCCGCTCCAAGTCTAACTTAGAGCGAAGATGATAACCTTCGTCGGCCATCAGCAATTCGACTTTCAGGCCGCAAAGAGAAGCCAAGTCACGATATCGAAGAGGAAGCTGATTCTCCCCCAGAGGGGACCTAGACATTGTTCATATTGACTGTCTGGGTGACTGACTGTCTGACAGGCTCGTTCATACTTCCGCTCACATAATACGTCATCCGCCGCCGTTCATGATCCGGTACAGCAAAATCTGACAGCGTATGCCACCCTGACCGTGCCTCATAACATTATTGCATCGCCCACGGAAGAAAGGAGTAGAGGAACATACAAATTAGCTGCTCACCCGGAAACATGTTTTGGGTCAGTTGTTGGCAAACATTTTTTGTATATACTTGAAACTTTTAACAAAGTATCCATGTGGCCTTCAAGCAGCTTTGAAGTTGTTCAAATGGGATGAACATGCGGGCTCGCATTCGCACTCAAATTCTTACGTAAATATTTGAGGTTGGCCTTTCTGCAACCTTGTCGGTCGTTAGTATGTACCATGTCCTTTACATGTTTTTTGTTGTCTTAGGGATCAATGCAGGATAATCGGTTTCAATTCAAGACGGATCATATATCGGAGTGCTACGAGCTCCGTAATACTACTTTGCCATTCCGAGCATGATGTCGCGACGAATGTGCACTGTCACTGAACTACAATGACATTAGAATGTTCGTCCAGGACTCCAGGGTGCAGACTACGCTCTCTGGCACACTCTTCATCAATTAATTTCTGACACGTCTGGATTGCCGGAGCCAGCTCCACTGGTCCATTCAGTGACCCAGATCGCGCTCAAAGTTTGACTTTTAAGGTACATACAAAGTGTTTTAGGAACTCATGCGACACGTTGCAAATTAGCTGTGCTAATCACTTCTTGCCTGCCACACTCCCAGAAACATAAAGTTGCAGCAAGCATAAGCTGTCAAGGGTCCATCTCTTGTGAGAAAATTTCCAAGCGAAGTCGGGCGCCGTGAGTCGTGACTCTAGAAGTGGCAATTCTCAACGTTGTGTCGCTTCAAGTTGGTAATTGTCTACTCGAGGTTCGCAGGAAAGAATCATTTAGGCGGTTGCACGGTTCCGCCAACCATAGTATCGACAACAACGATGACAGAAGATGCAAGCAGGGATGTCTCCATAAAGTGAGTTATGGACTCAATGTTTGAATGTCTTGTGCCAACTTCCTGCATGACCAGGGTCGACGAAACCCCAGAACAAAAACGTCTTTCTTCCACAATGTTTTACCAAACAATGGTCGTATCTGCCTTGGCTGTGCTGGTGATTGCTGTTGCAGTAGCATCACTGTCAAAAAGGGCCGCGGATTCCCGCAGTTTGCCCTCTGATGCTGTGGTATGTTCTTGACCGAGGGTCATGCGTTTATGAGCAGTGATTCCTCACGAGTTCAGTACATCGATCCCCTCGAATTCAATGTCCTGGGTGCAGACTACGCTCAATGGCGTACAAATGACTCTTTCGTGGGTTTCAATCCCACGAACGCGACACCACCCTTTATCCAGGTCTTTGATCCGTCCTTCCTCGATGTAATAGGCCAGAATGCCACTATTCGGCTTGTTGCGTCGAGACCAGGTTATGCATTTGCTCACGAAGCTCCAATCTATGTGCCCGACCTCAATGTCGTATTCTTCTCTAGCAATGATGGTGGTCCTCTCGGATACAGTGATTGGCACAATAATAGCGTTGTGTCGATGCTTAACATGACGGAAGTCGACCATGTTCTTGCTGCTACTACTGATGTAGTCAATGCACGGGTACAGACTGTGAGCATGATTTACAAGAAAACCGAGCACACTGCTTATAGCTTTCAGTTAGAGCTTGCTGACACTGTGCAAATGGTGAATGGGGGCACAGGTCCTTACAAGGGAAATCTTCTCTTTATCACTTCAGGACGTGCTCTTCTACCTCCTTCAATCGTGCTTGTGAACCCCAGGCCTCCATTTAATGCGACCGTCCTGCTGGACAACTTCTACGGCAGGCAGTTCAATTCGCTAAACGATATCAAAGTGCTTCCTGGCACGGATATCATGTTCTTCACAGACCCTACGTAAGTACTCTGTCGACTTGAGGGACGTGCAAGGCTGAATTTCAGCCCCCACAGATACGGCTGGATGAATGAATTCCGTCCTCAACCAATGTTACCTTCACAGGTCTACCGCTTCGATCCGTCAACTGGTCGAGTCCGAGTCGTCGCCGACCAATTTGTACACCCAAACGGAATTGCCTTTAGTGCTGATGGAAAAACCGCCTTCGTGTGAGAAACGCGAATATCTCTACCCAATCCGCTGCGCTTGTTTACAAGCGAATTTCTAGGGCAGATTCAGGTGCACTCAGTGGGTCGTTTGGGAACGATCAGACACGTCCAGCTACAATGTAAGTTCCATGGGATTTGTTTATCTTCACTCTGACTTGGCTGTGACAGCTACCAGTTTGATGTCGATCCGGTGACTCACTCGTTCACAAGTCGGCGTGTGTTCGCCTACAGCGATTCTGGCATTCCCGACGGCATCCAAGTTGACACGAACGGGAACGTATATTCAGGGTGCGGGGACGGGACGCACGTATGGAACTCCGAAGGTACTCTGATCGGAAAGTTCTTCCTAAACAGCCCGTCGGCCAACATGGTCTTCACGAGCTCTGGCTTGCTTATTTTGGGCGAGGAGAGGATATATCTGGCCAATATACAGGCCGAGGGCATTGACTGTGGTGTCTGAGATCCGGCAGTAGGCTGCGGATTGTCTCATCGACTCAATAAAGCAAGAATATGGAGCCACGATGAGAAACACGTGCGTAGATAAATGTACCTTCTATCGCTGGCAAGTTACAATTGGCCTGAAACCCCCTTCCACATGACCGATATCCACATTCCTCGTTCTGACGGAATCTATAGAAAAACTAACAACACGTGTACGAGACAAAACCCGTTCTACTTGCCAGATGGTTGATCCTGGGTAAAACACTGGCGGGAACGAGCCTGAAAGTGAACCTTACTGGGAGATTATACGTAGTCGACACTATTCGCCGCCGAGCCTACCACGCCTGCGAAGTGTCGTCCATGCATACCTCTGCCAGTAGTCATCGTGTGCCACGAAGATCAAAGCGGGCCCAGAGCGATCCAGGACATCCGTATGTGACCCCTCCCTACACCGTCCAGTGGCCAGCGCCAATGCACCAAACTACCGATCCCATCGGACTAACCGCCGTTGGCACGCCTAATGAGCGATCCCCCTCTCGTAGCTCGTCCTTGGAATGTCTCCCAGGTGACCCGTTTGTCCCCAGCCCCAGGTCGCTCCTCGCACAACAGCAGTTGCAGGTATCTGCCCCGGGGGGAACGAATGCCTTGACGCCGACGCCTTCTCCCCGTTCCCCGTCACCGCAGCACTCCGAGCACCAACGTAGCTCCTCCAGGCAAGGAAGCATCAGGGCGCCACGGCCTAGGCCACTTATCAAGGATGTCCCTCAGCCGCCGCTTACGGCCTTCAACGTTCCGTCCGCGATCGCGGCGCCACCGTATCCACATTCGGCCAGCTGGTCAGGACAGGGACAAGATCAAGGCGCCCAAATTCATTCTCATACACCCACGCTGTCCCAGATGGCGAACTTGCATCGCCAAGGGTCGCAACACACCACCCATCAACACCAGCATCCGAGTACACATCAGCATGCAAGTTTGACGCACCTATCGCACAACCATTCCGGTTACCACCATCCCAGCACTACACATCACATCACCCGTCCCCGATCGCGATCGCGACCTCCAAGCGCTGCTTCACATTGGTACGCATCGACCATCACACCGCAAGTGTACGGTCATGGAAGCTCCGCGCCCTTGAACGCCTCGCGCACCTCACTCAACGGTGTCCCGTCTTCTCGAGCGAATCACCATGCGACGTCACCGCCCCATGGAATTTCTCCTTCTCATCATCCAGGCACCGAATCTGCCCACATGCCCTCGGAATCAGCCCATCGATCGCGATTGCATACACGTGTTCCGTCCAGAACGCATGGAACCCCCATGACGACGCACTCGGTGCACAAGCTGAGAGATCCCCCACCGAGACCGCCAGTCCCGATGCCCGCCGCGCACGCCCTTCATCGCGCCGTACACAGACCAGCTCTGCCCCCGGGCTATGACGGTCAGACGCAGACGCGCTATGTCAGGATGCTCCTCGCGCTGGACGATATTTCACCGCTCTTCAACATTCTGGCGTCATTTTTCACGTGGGTCTTGCTCGCCGGGTTCGTACTCTTCCCAGGCACCTTTGCATCTTGGAAGGATGAGCCAGCTGGATCCCCTCAAGGGGTAATTTTGAGCCTAATCAACCACCTGTCATTGTGAGCCCATTCCTCAAACAATATCCCGCTCATTGACGTTAGCTTGGATGAAGGTTTGTCATTGCATTTATTTGTACGGGAATCGGGGTATGCGGGATGTGTTGGTTGTGGTGGAGATGGCAAGAAAACTATGTCTGGCTTACTAATCGTATCTTCGTGTAAGTGACAAATCGACAAGGTACAAGTTTTTCCTAACGTTTTGAATTCACAAGCCCTGGATTCCTCAATTCCGTTGCTGGGGTAATCTCAACCTTGTCGGGTATCTATGGCTCACAGGGAGGTACTTTTGGCGGAACTGAGAAATCGACGATCATCGTTACCGGGGTGCTGACTATGGTATGGGGGATATTGGTGCTAGTGTATGAATTTTGGTTGTTACGGAATCTCAGGTTGGAACACGACCAAGAAGTGGGGGCTGAAAAGGCAGGAGAGCATGGAGAGGGAGCCTTGAAATGAAAAAGAAAGGATAACTGTGGTGGCAAAAGGTGCTAATATCGGAGTATTTGACATTTTCACCGGTTTTTTACGAGCACAATTGGTCAAGCATGATACATGATGTGACGAACCTGTTCATTTATGAATGAATGGTACATTTTGAAAAAATAGCCACATTGCCGGGGGCGGAATGATAGCGTGAACGGAACCCGAGCTATATCAAAATGTTGGTGGACAGCTTGAATGCAATCGAGGGCAGTTTGATGCTCGGAACTGAGGAAGTGGCACGACTTTACCGCGCGTTGAGGGTGCAACAGCTCCTCAAGGCAAAGAGGCGGTGTTGGGAATCGCACAGGTCTATGGAGTGTTCGCAGAAAAATGATTCCAGGAAGTGTATGTTCCCGGATTGCGAAAAAATAGGAGGTGGATTGGGTGTCATTGTAGCAAATGCTCATTATGAAACGGTTAGCAGCTGGGCCACCTTAGATGCCACTTCCGAAGAAGATAGATTGTCTAGTTCAATGTGCTTCTCGACACCACGCTCTGCGGAAATGCAGTTCAGTACAGCCATTGAGATGGGCGCGGAAGGACACGGAACGCACCAAAGCGCGCAAACACGCGCGCGGGGGTGCCGCTTGCCTCCCTGATCAAGATGGGCAAATCTGGGTTGTATTTCTTGATGACAGGATACTCGGAGACGACGAATTGTCTTTTGATGTTGAATATTTACTCGGAGAGAGAACCCTTGTCGACTTACCGCGTGCCCGCAGATGCCTGGGCTGTCTGGCAGCACAGGAAACGAATCTCACGGAGTGCCGGTGAGAGTGCCTTTGCAAACGAGGACATGACGGAGATGACTCGGGGTTTTACTACAGAAGAAAGAGTTATGGCCCTCTGGAAACGGTTTTATTACATAAGCAGTTACCTGGCAAGGGATGGGAAATAGGAAATACGCCCGCGCTTCCAGTTGACCTCAACGTCGTCTCAAAGGCTGCCCGCTGCAGTTCCCGACCTCGAAGTATCCTTGACACCGCCATGGACGACGAGCAGAAGCAACAGCAGGATGACTGGCTCAACAGCCGAAAGAACAGACTCCCTTCTTTTACTGAGGTCCTCTCCAGGCGCACAAGACCCCCAGTTGATTTATTCATGTTCTAGTCAGTCTTTATTCCCCTCCCTCTGACGTCGAATGGTCATTGATGTCCGCTGTATCTAGTCTTTTTCTTCAACGCGAGGGTGCCGAAGATATATTAGACTTTTGGCTTGACGTTCAACAGCACGAGAATCTATGCAGAGCCTACTTCAAGGACGTCCGCAAATCTGGACGAACCATCAAAGACGACTGGCCTCAATATTGGGAATATGCGCGTCGGCGCGGTTCAATCTACGGGGCAGTTGTTGGCGCCCAGCTGAACAATCCGAAACGAAGTACTACCAGTACCGCCGAGCTTTTGAACGACCAAGAAAAACAGACTTTGTCCACTGCAGACGATGAGCGACGTGCCGGTGGTAGCTCGACAAGTCCACGTCCACCCCTTGTAATGGATTTGAAGGAGCGAATCGCGTCCGCATCTCCAGCTGCCGAACACGATCCACCTCGCTCAACAACCCCGTTCTCACTCTCAGGACGCACATCCGCGCTATTCAACTTGCGACGGGCTTCACGTGCCCCCACGATCATTCCTCGTTCTGCTGCCATTTCGCGTATGGACCTCGTTGCCTCTGCGGAACGCATCTATCTCCGATATCTCTCCCCTGCAGGCACCGTAGGGGCTGCCGAAAACCATGAGATATATCTTCCGCCCGCGCTGCGGATACACACTTTCCCGCTCAGCAGCACACAGGAGCCCAAGTCACAGAGTGAGTTGAACATGTTGGCACACATTCCCGATATGTTCCACGCGCAAAAGGAGTACTGCTTCCGCGCTATGGAACAGGATGCATTCCCGCGCTTCCTAAGAGCAAAGGCCTTCGGCAATTTGACTCCCCTATCCGCTCTTGTACGCCTCGTGTTGGGATTGCTCATACTCTGGGTCGGGCTGGCTACCGCATTTTCCCTCGTCTTTCTCGATGTACAACCAAAGTCCAAACGATTTTTCGTGAGTGCCTTCTTGAGAACACCTTTGCAGTCATTAACTATCTTTCCTTCACAGCTTTTTCTCCCTTTCACGTTCGCCATTCTCTTCCTCATTTCACATCAATACGAGCTCGATCCCATCCTCGTGTTCTTGGGTCAATCAGAATCTACCCCTTTCCGCACTCTAACCATCCGTGAACCTTACGTGAACAAGCTGCTTCTGGGTCGCGCCATTTGGGTTACCACGCTCGTCGCTGTTTGCGTGACCGCGTTGACGCTGATATTCTGGGCCGTTCCCGGTCATCGACTGTGATTCTAGAATTGCTCTGGATTTGCGATGCAACTGGGTTAGAAGAAGTGATGTGGAGGAGTGTATGTGGGGGAAACGTGAGGCGAGGACTGTGCGTGGACTTGACCCTGACCTAACGTTCCCTCCATCGGATAATCTCGCCAAACACGCTACATTTTTTTCACCCTCTTTTTTTCTTATTTTCTTATCTAGTTATTCCACTATCCCCTTTTCCACACCTTATATTTTATCCTAATCTTTTCGCTTTCATGTGCACCCATCCATCGTTTTGTTCTGTTTGTTTGGGGTCTTACAGTTTCTTGTTACCTCACGCACATTCACAATACCCCGTCATCTTCTCAGCCCCTGCCGCGCAACAATAGGCACCACCCAAGCTATATCCCCATGCTCTCCCGCTCGTTTTTGGGAACGGTTCCGTCGGCCTGGTTCCGTTGACTTGCAACCTGCAAGACCGTCTTCCTCTTACATTTG
Organism: Leccinellum luteum; assembly: GCA_038091855.1. Classification (NCBI taxonomy): domain Eukaryota; kingdom Fungi; phylum Basidiomycota; class Agaricomycetes; order Boletales; family Boletaceae; genus Leccinellum; species Leccinellum luteum. The sequence continues at coordinate 7,414 of JBBPPG010000306.1, read as the reverse complement.
TTATGACCTGTCATTGACATTGACCTACTTCTCGATTCTTGTCTTTCTACTGTGTTGCAGAGGTTTCTACGTGCGATACTTAAACAAATTCAATGTATTTCCATCGCGTCAGGCGTGGTAATGCAACCGGATCCCAAGGAATGGACTTCTCCCCGACAGAGTGACCTGCAGAACAGTCTACCATTTGCTTCGACAGTTTTTGTTCGGAGCCGGAGAAAGGCGTCCTCGGAGAACGTACCGTCCGTGGCGTTTGAATGAAGTAGACCTCCCTTCCTCCAGTTGGATTGGGCGGTCCGAAGTTTCGGATCCGTTTGAAGTGATCAGTGAAGTCTGGTGATCAGGACCAGGGCTTTTCGTTATTACTCAGTGAAACGTTTGTAAGGCTAGATCTGCACAGCATACTATCACGATGAGGGATGGCAAACACCAGCTGAGACGCATGCACATGGCTGATCAAGCTCATGAATCATGATCAAGTATGCATTCAAACAAGACGAGATTGGTTCACCGAAGCCAAGGTCATCATCACATGTGCGTCCCGACGATAATCGAAAGAGTTCGGAGGTAGTAATAGTAAGCAAAATTTCGGCTTTATCAAATGTTACCGTCGCGTGCCAGCACCATGGGCATTGGGCACCCCGTCCCTTTCCACAAGAAAGAAAAGAAAAGAAAATAGCGGTCAAGATATCACTCGTTGCAGATACCAGTGCAACTAATAAAGAAAAGAAAAATCCAAATTCCCAGCGCCAAAAAAGGAGGTATATGATGATTGCGTTGCAAGCAACGCTCCGAAACGAATGCAGGTAGTCGTGCGCAGCAGCGTTAGGTGTTGATCTTCAAACTGTATTCCGTGCTAGTAAGAGCCAGAAAGCCTCTCAGTCGAGACGAACAAGCGACAGAACGAAAGCACGACACGTACGTCTCGAAAGTGCCAGATCCGGACGTCGCCTCCGTGCCTGCCTCAGCAGTTGTGAGATATTGTGAACTGCTTAGACGGCCAGCCTTGATTAAGTACTGGGGTAATTACAAACATCAGAAACAGGATCGATGGCGAGAATGTGAAAGACTTGCAGAGAAAAACCCGTACATGTCCCCACTAAAAGAGTTTATGTTACCGGAGGTGGAAACATACGAGTAAACATCGTTGTAGCCGTTGCTGCCCAAGTACAGATTCCTGCCAGACAGTGCGTGCTCAGCTTTGCAAGGGAACCATCTCAAAAGGTGGCGTACCACTTGTGACCAGCGACGGAAAGATTCTTCTCGATGGGGATAGCATTGCCACTTGCATCATACGCGTAAGAGATAGGACCTGCGGCAAAGTTGCCGATCCAGACCATGACCTCGACTGCGTTGGACCCGCCAGCACTCCAGGCAGTAAAGAAATCATAGGCAACGTTGGCCACGATTGACTTAGTACTTGAATAAGTCCATGCCCAGGTCGACTATGACCTCGAGGTTAGTAAGAAGATTTAAAAGACGACGAACGGTGGGAAACGCACAGGCATGCTGGTAATCGCACTCAGTTGCTTGTTGATCCCAACCTCGAGTTGCGCGTTGGAGTAGCTCTTGACGCCAGAGCCGCCATCCCACTCCCAATTTGTGTACCACTTCAGGATGTCTCCAGTGATGGAAAGAAGGTGAGTGCATTGGGATCCAGAGTTTGCATTATTTGATCCCCATAGGTTGGTGTTTACGGCGTACGAGCCAGACTGAACGGTAGCAAATTTGTTGCAGGCCGCGTTGTTCGAACGTTCAAGAATAGGGTGGGCAGAAATGAGTGGAAGGAGCAGAAGGAGTGTGATCTGAGACCAGAAAAACATCGTGAGCGAAAAGTACACGATGAGACACGAAGATAGACGTTACTTTTAAGTAGTTCGCCAGAAAGATAGTGGTTGAGAGGTGGTCTTTTTTTCCTTCTCGGTAAGGTAACCACGATTGTAATGCTGCGACAGAGAACTCTGGTTATGGTCATGTGAACCTCCTCGAGTTCGCAGGAAACAATCACACAGTTGCCTAGGCGCCATATTGTCATGCTGATCCTGATTGGCGCTGATTTACAGTACTCTACACGAAACATGTATCAGAATGAGTTATTCAAATCCGCGATATACTGGCGACATACCTTGAGTCTCGAGAGCTTGCCAGCCAAAGGCATACGACTCATCAGCGGATTTGCAACTGCATTAAATGGCGATGTGAAGAAGCTGGGGCAGGAATCCTTAGCTAGCGCCGAGCGGGGCACCAAAGACGGTCTATATGCACTACCAGAGTGACTGCAGACATGCGAAGGTCCTGGCGACCACACGTCAGGTAATCCATACTTAGGAACCCAATCCGATAGGGCATGCCCGTCGCATATGGCCAGGTACATGCCATTCTGGTAAGCTTATCCTTCTTAATGACGCATGGCTTCCCCGCAGTTATTGAACCGTGCAGCAAGTCTACCATTTGGGACCTGTGAGCAGTGGTGAGTAAGCGGAAACGGAACCAACGAAATTGTGTATTTCGTGGACATGTGGTTTAGAATCCGGATGCTGGCCTCATAGTTCCCCTCCATTGCTTGCCGTGAGGATCGAGCACCGTTTCTATATGACAGAGTGAAGTGCCTGTCAGCATGACATCCATGTCCGTGGCTAATAGTCGCTGGTGGTGGATGTCGCCGGCGTAACTACCAGGAACTGGAAGACATTCGCCCTGTTTATTGGCTTGTGGGAACCGAACTGAAACGTTAGTGATCGGGTGACAGGTGAGCCCGACGCGATGATTGACCTTGATCGCAAACGTTCTCTATGATTCAAACAACCTCAGACTCGAGCTTTTCTCGAAATCGACCAAGTCCTTCAAACTTCAAGCTTCTAGTTTGAGCCTCAAGCTCTCAGTACTCTCCTCGTACGCACCGCGCCCGTCGTTGTGCAGTTACACAATTTGGATGGGTGAAAAAACCGACGATTCCGAAGACCACGTATGTCAGTGATTTCTACATTTCTATTCTGTTTGATGGTATTTCATTCCAAGGGAATCATAAGCTTGTTCAATGGGAGAGAACGTTGGAACTTGAAGGAGACAGCTACTAAATTACGTCAGCTTGCGTGAGTTCCGCGTTTCAAAAATTCAACTTGCGTGTTGAACTTGTTAACTTCAACTAGTAAGTAACATTTGAACGCAGTAATTCGCTAACGCCAATCCTACTATAATAGTGACCTCTCACCTTTACCTTTCGTTCTTAACCTGAACTACCGGACCTCCTTGTGCCAACAATAGCTTCCTGACTCTGTGCGACGTACACCTCCTGAAAATTGCATTGGACCTTGCGGAAAACATGACCATGGCGCGCGCGGATGACGAGATGGATGTTCCAGCTACGGTGCCGCACCTCCCTTGCCGTGATATCAATCCAAATTCTCGCATTCTCATATTTCGCCTTCCAAACGAGATACTTACAGCCATATTTATCCAAAACGCTCGCAACTCTTATATCTCCCACATCGACAATGCCTACTACCCTTCCCCTCCGTTTGCGCCTAGTTGGGTCAATATCTCGCATGTCTGTCACTTCTGGCGGGATCTGGCTCTCAATTGTCCGGCTCTTTGGAACCACATCCCCACGATATCGCAGAGGTGGACGCAAGAGCTATTAGCTAGGTCGAGCATGTCCCCATTCAAGATTTTCCTGAAGTGGCGTGACTTTGGGGATAGTCCATCCCGCGTGTTTCGCATTGCTGAGCAGGCGATGAGCCATTCAGAACGCATTCAGGAGTTCCATCTTCAGCTTCGCTTTGATCGCATAGAGGAAGAAGGTTTCATGTACCCCCATCATTTTGACTACTTTCCCAAATTAGTTTTCTCGCGTCCTTCATTACTGGAGCATTTGGAAATATCGATATCCGACCCCGAGTTCAAGTTACCAGAGGGGGCGCCTTCGATTCTTTTCAAGGGGGACACTCCCGCCCTCCGTACGCTGAAGTTGGAGGGCTGTCCATTGCCTTGGTATTCACTCGGACTGAGTGGCTTGACAACCCTCCGTGTGTCCTCTGTTCCTCCCCACCTTTACTTGGATATGGTGCAATTTCTCGCCGTGCTGCGTCGGATGCCACACCTCGTACATCTCTGTCTCCAAGATACCCTTCGTAGCGCCCATCACTTTCTATCAAGCGGAGAAGTCAACTCCACCCCAGAGACCAACCTATCTCGTCTATCTGAACTTTGGATCAGGGCACCACTCTCGACAGTTATCGGATTTTTGTCTTGCGTAAACATCCCGACGAGAACAAGAATCAGGCTAGAATGCAAACCTGAAGAGACCCACTTCGATACTTTAATGTATTATCCCCAACTGTCACCTCTTCTCGCTCAAAGAATTATTACATTCGATGCCTCGGATCTGACATGTCGCTCGCTGGTCATCGATAGCAGAGAATGCTCGTTGATGCTCATGTTCAGCGGATCTGAACGTGAACGTCGTGAAGTTCTCCCAAGGAGTTCCACGACATGGGTTCACAACATTCCCCTTTACGTCGAATTTTACACGAACACCACATCCAGCAGTCAAAACGATTATCGCATCTTGGGAGACATCTGTGGTTCCATTCCCTTGAGAGATATTCGAAGTGTTCATCTCCTCTCTAGTGTAGACTTACTAGAACTTTGGAGAAAGGTGTCGAGATGGCTTCCGAATCTACGGCACATCAAACTGAGTAATTTTGCCTCGTTGCCCGAAATCACTTCTTTGCTCTCCCTCCCTTCTCCCCATAACCCGGAAAACCAGAGTGGGGGTACTCATATAGGCCGAAGCGGGATATTTTTGCCGGAATTGGAAGAAATAGAGTTATGCCGGCTCTACGAGATAGACGTGGAATACGAAGCGAATACGAATCTCCCCGCACAATTCCAATCTCTCTGTGACGCCGTTTCGACTCGCAGAGAGACCCAGTGTAGACTCACCGTGACTGCATGTCGTGTCGACACTTTCAGAGGCATGGCATTTCTGGACGTGTTTGGGCGCTGGGAAAATGATCAGTTCAAGGTCACCTCAAAGGTCAGGTAAGTGACTATAGCACTCAACACTATTTCGTACTAACGTTCATGTAATATGTAAGAGTTCCCGGCCCTCATTATTGTCAGATAGAGTTGCCGTGAATGTTCCCATTGCGGCATCAAGACCATCTCGGATTTGAGGATCGCACGGAAGTCATTCACCGGGACTACTACATACATTTTCTCATTGCTGCCTATAGCATCCGCATCGTCGCGCCTTTATCGCTATTGCCGTTGTAATTACCTGAAGGCCTGACGGTTACCGTGTTCCTTCTGGGTTCTCTTGTATTCTATGAACTGTTCCCATTTCCTCGATTATCCCCCATCACACTAGCCTTGATCACCGTCTCGTATTTCGGGGGCGAACCATGTTGATCTGGGCAGCTGGTAATAATGTACCTAGGCTAACTTCCAATCACGGTGTATATAAACAACCATATCGAGCTGACGAGCCTTCGCACGTTCTCCATCCTCGGGTCCCCACCCACTTGCCTCAGGTGAGCCGTGTTCATAATAAATAAAAAGACGTTGCTATCATCTCCGACGCTGAAATTCGTCATCAAAGAAGCTCTTTTGAACTTGAAACGATGCCTGGAACGACTTTACCACCTTTCCCGAACAACGTCCGGACCCATCCGTTGCTGGCCATCGACTTTGACCTTCTCAAAGCCGGTAACACCTCCGAGATTGACCGTCTCTGGGATGCCGCAACATCCATCGGGCTCTGGTAGTAAGTAGCGAGACTACCTGAGACAGGTGCATGCCAAGTGACAATGTCTTGATCATCATTTTCTTAGCCTTAAGAACCATGGCGCCGATAAGGAAGCCAACAGCATGTTCGACGTTGGCGCCGAAATCATGGCCCTCCCTCTCGAAGAGAAGATGAAGTTCGAGCGAACCGACGAAGGGCCGTGGTTTGGGTTCGTATATCGTCATCCATGTGGCCTTTGATCTTCACGTTAAGCGCTGACCGACCGGCTTGTCTCAGATATAGGAAAGCTGGCATGAACGCGGTGGATGCCACCGGGTGAGTCCTAGTATCGTGTCTGTATCCTCGCGGTAGCGTTGTCCGCCTCAGGCTGACGCAGGGATTGTTTGCGAGTTAGTAAGCTGGACTCCGCAGAGTCCTTCAATGTCTCCAAGGACGATGCGCTCGCCTTTCCGGAGGTCGTGCACGTGAGGTACCCGGCTCCGTCGATGGCGGCGATGCCGACTGTCTTGCGCCCGTTCGTCCGCAAGTCGCTGGAAGTCAATAACACAATGATTCGCATCTTCAACGACAAACTGGGTTTGCCCGAGGGCACGCTCGAGCGACTACACTCGGACGAGGAACGCAGCCTCAGCGCAGTCCACATGATCAGGATTCGACCGATGCCCGGACAGGCGGTCGCAGACACCCCGACGTTGGGCGCGCACACTGATTTTGGTTCTATAGTGAGCCGAAATTACCTTTGATCATGATGCATTATCGGAATCCCGTCAGACCTTTTTGCACAACAGGCTCGGCGGGTTGCAGGTCCTGCCTCCTGGCCACACAGAGTGGTCCTATGTCAAGGTATGCTTTATTGGGAAGCACAGGTCTCAGGCAGATACTCACAAACGACGATAAATGCATACAGCCTCTTCCCGGCCACGCGATCTGCAACATCGGCGACGCCCTCGCCATCTTCAGTGGAGGTATCCTTCAGTCCAACATGCATCGCGTGGTGCGGGCACCTGGCGATCAAGGCGAGCACGAACGTTGGTCTATCGGGTTCTTCACTCGTCCTGGAAATTCGAGGGTGCTCCGCGCATTCACAGAAGACAGTTCTTTGATCGCGGATGCTGTACAAAAGCATCCCGATCACAACTTCAATACAGGCACGGCAGCGGGCGAGTGGTACATGAGGCGCGTCAAGTACCTGAAAATCAAGAATAGGAAGGTCGGTACATCGAGAAAGTACACTGTCGGTGTCCGTCCTAACGTAGTTGGTGATCGTCAGGGACCGGAGACGTGGGCGGCCAGCAGGGGTACAGAGCACACACCCATGGCAGCGTGATTGATGTAGAATGAAACTTGGAATTATGACTTGCACGTAACCTTGTCTCCATCCTGTATCTCTTGTAACTCTAGTGACTCTGAATGGATGCCGCCGCTCCAGCATGAAAGAATAAGCATGCGTTGATGCCGATGATAGACTACCCGACTATGGTCAAACGCTGACACCGAGCCGAAGTACAACAGCGCTTATCGCGAAATCTGGCTCGTGCATGCTTACAGCTGTTTGCAAAAGTATGTGGAAAACGGCTTTTCGAAAGTCGCGCCTCGGAGACAGCCGAGCAAGGACCCCGTGTGCAGCTGAGTGGGCAACAGCCGGCTGAAGTAAGCATAGTTTGATTT
>JBBPPG010000305.1:0-29669 GCA_038091855.1 Leccinellum luteum | reverse complement strand
CGACGGCGAGAAGACGAAGATGAGGAAGTTCCCGAGTCGGAGACGGACGCGGCGGAGGACGATCGGGGTAGTCGTCATCTGGACGACGACGTCGATTCGGGACGACCTGGAGCGCCTCCCGCTGGACCTGGACCTGGACCGGAACCCGGGCCTGAACGATCTTCTGAGGAGGAGGGAGCGCTGATGACGAGTCCGATCAACGAGTTTATTATTCGGCGGAAGCGGGCTCGGCATTGATTTCATGTAGACTTGTGACTTTTTTTTTTTATGGTTATTTGTTTCTACTACTTTTTCTGCGTGTTTTCTTGCTGTCCGTCGAGCAGTACTAGTGGTAATCAGTTCTTTGAATCTCTCGACGACTAGCCCGATACAGTTGCATCGATCGACCGAATCTGAGCGCGATATGACGTCCCAAACCCCAAAAAAATAGTGGCGCGATATAGTAATAGTGGGCGCAATATAGCGATTACTTAAGATGCATGCGCGATATAGCGGTTGGGTGCGCGATATAGACAAGTCATGAAATAGATATTTAGCGATTCCTTAAGATACGTGCGCGATATAGCGGTTGGGTGCGCGATATAGACAAGTCATGAAGTAGATATCCCACAACATATTCTGCATGTACATAAGTTCCCTCTAAGTCTACTAACTAAGAGCACGACGCTGGCAGTAAAGGTCACCGACGAGTGCTCAGAGGGATCCGTATCCAATCCTCGTGTCCGACCTCCTTGTGCCTCGTCCAGGAACTTGTCCAACCCAAATATGTCCCCCGAGTGTTTCATTGTTCTGTATATTCTTTAACCTAGTCGCTTCCAGACTCATCAGCTGTTTAATTAGAGCTCTTCACATCTCATCGTGCTTTCCCCTTCACAAGCCCATTTGATTGACTAGTTAGAATATCTACAGAACGGAACTTGGCAACATTGCCAAGAACATATCTACGTTACAATGTTGTCAAAGATGGTCGAGGAGAGAGTCACGTGCTGGCATCATGTGACACCCGCCAGATCACACATTCAGTAAACTTCCCAAGCACCTTCAACCAAACCTCGACACAGCCCACTTCGAGGCGCAGGAGCCTTCTATGGCCACGAGCAAACACCCAAGCTATGTGGTCGTTTCATTGTGATCCATCTCTTTGCGTGTCCGGAGTCTCCCTTGTCTTCCAATTCGACCGTGAAACCCCTCACTTTATCGCCTAAGTTGCATTCCTCAGTCACCTTTGCGGCCCTCGTCCCGTTGCAATGGCTCAAGACCCGTTTTCCAACCGCTCGGGGATCGTCAGGCCACCCTCTCTCCATATCGGCATTCATGCTCGCCTCAAAGGTCATCTGCAATGACACGTATTCGAACAAGTCATAGTCGATAGTGGCACAGGTTATGTTTCAGTTGCGAGCAGTGCTATCTATCGCCTCACGTTGATTCTACACTAAAGGGGTTCGAGGAGATGATATGTGAGGACTTCGTGGGTCGACGAGGGACCTGTGCAATTCGAGAAGGACTCGGGGGACATATCTGGGCTGGACAAGTTCCTGGACGAGGCACAAGGGGGTCGGACACGTCACACGAGGATTGGACACGGATCCCTAGCACTCGTCGGTGACCTTTACTGCCAGCGTCGTGCTCTTGGTTAGTACTTAGAGAACTTATGTGCATGCAGAATATGTTGTGGGATATCTATTTCATGACTTGTCTATATCGCGCACCAACCGCTATATCGCGCGCACCCAACCGCTAAATCGCGCACACATCTTAAGTAATCGCTAAATCGCGCCCACAATGTATGACTAAATCGCGCCCATTTTTTTGGGGTTTGGGACGCCATAAGCGCGAAGCCGATGTTCGGGAACGTATTTAGACTCGTCGTCACAGTGTGTCGCATTGGCATGTGGGCAATTTGTGATCCAAGACGTTGCCTCGAGGAAAAATAACGTGAGAATGCTATCGCTCTTTCGCGCAATCGATGTCTAAAGGACGGCGAGTTTGTAGCATATCGGGAATAAGAGCCTGAGTCTGTTCGTGCCAGTGGGGTTAAGTAACCGCTCAGCGCTCAACGATCGGGTGCGCAACGGGTAGGATAATCATATAAACGATTTAAATACTTATCTTATCGTTACAGCTGTTTGTGAAAACCTTGTCACAGCGTGATTTTTTTGTGAGTCGCGAGTCGCGTCCGCCAAAAAGGGAAATGAAGTAAATAGGGCTCGACGAGTAGATATCTTGTACTACTCGTAACTCAACGTTCAATGTTCAACGCTCGATATTCAATGCCAATGGGTACCATACGAGTTCCGGGTGGTAATTCTGCTCGTTACCAACACACTCTCCCTTCTTCAGCTCCTCTAGTTCCAACCTCCAAGCACTAAGAGATTTTCACGGAGCATTGCCTGGAACTCGGCTCTTGCATGGTCATCACATTCTGCAGCTAGTTTCTGAATGATTATGGAAGTGAGACCGACCAACCGAGGCGTGCGGGAGAGGGAAGAAGGACTGATAAACGTGTCATGCTCTGCAACAAGCCATACACAGAGTCATCAAGGTAGAGGTCTGTTTCAGCTTCATAGAGCTCGCGGTGAGAACGGTGTGCGTGACTTTACGAGCATGTCCGGTGAGGGGGTTAGGTGGTCGATCAACTGTCCCATGCTCGTCGAGGGTGCATCATGTAACGCCATCGATAACTTAGAGGTCAAACGTCAAGCGCGAGTACTAGTAGCAAGACACGAGTCCTAATGCGTCAATTTACTTCATTTCCTTTTTTGTCTGACGCCAGTCGCGACTCTGACAGAAAAAAATCTTATTTTGACAAGGTTTTCACAAACAGCTGTAACGCCGTACTAGCCTATTACGTATTCCGCAGCGTCGTCCCGGCGTATCGTGATTATCTGAGCCTCTGCGCCCATGAGACAAACGGACATCCCTGGGACACAGAACAATGAAGGCCGAGCTCTGAGCTTCTGTGATCGGGAACTTCAGCCAAAAAAAAAGATTCTCATACACGATGTTCGATTCTCCCATTCTCCCGTCGATTCACGACGGGAGGTTGAGCATCATCGAATCCCTACCCGGCGCCACCGGTACTGCCAGGCACCTTGCTCTAGCGAGTAACTTGCCTTAAGCTTGTTGCCAATATCGACCTGTGCAGGTTCGCGTGGGACTGCGGCTGCAACGATGATTCAGAACTCGAGAAAGAGTCACGAAGTCGCACGTTAGGAGAGCCGTGTAATAAATGCCTCGCAGCCGAGCAAGCAGTGACCAGTATCCGAGGCATAAGGCTTATGCATGGCACAATGGACGAGTAGTCTCCCAGGTCTTTTGGGCGCCGACTTGGCATCTCGTCTTTCAAAATTTCATAGTTGTCTGTCTGTCTGGCACCGGCTATGCCATGAATTCGTCCAAATCACTTGACCCTGGTTGCACTTTAGTCGCTCGGAACATGATGCCAGCGCGTCCCTACCGCGTTCGCATTTCTGAAGATTGAGATATTTATTGAGATACGATCGAATCTGCTTTGCGGTCACAGTGGCACTGCTAGGTTCTATCCTGGGATGCCTTGCGCTTACCCGCATCGATAGTGCTGTATGAAACGTCGTTCCTGACCGGACGGGAGGAATCCATAAGCAACTATGTATATGAAGAAGCAAGCACGCTGAGTCGTGGCAGGGTTCCCACAACGCCCTTCCTCCATCCCCCCTCTGCACTTTCCGTATCTCTACTAGTTCCAGTACCTGGTCCATGATGCTCGGTTGGATCAGCATGAGGTGGACGTCTTCAAGCAGACCGCTCGTCGCAGTTTTGTTTGTCTTTGTTCTCGCCATCCCTTTCACCTACTTCCACCCGTACGGTTTCCACCCCCAGCCCTCCGAGTCGCGTATCCTGCTCGTGCCAGATCCAATATTTGAGGTCGATTTCGACTTGACACCGATAGCGGAATCAGAACAAGGGCAAGTACCGGAGCGCACAGAATCACCGCATCTGCCCCTCGGAGAACACGAGCTAACGACCGACGGGCTCCTGATCGTTAATCCGGATGGCGCCCACCCCATATTCCAACTCATTCACGACGCAGAGGCCGCATGGAAAGAAAAACTCTCACGGGCGAGCAAGACGCTCGATGAGGCCGTCGCTGAGTATAAACGACGGTACCGTCGGGCACCGCCGCTCGGTTTCGACAAATGGTATGTCGACATCGGTGTTCGTTGTGTGTGGTAACCCTTCTGTTTTTAGGTGGGATTATGTAACCAAGCATCACGTCCAGCTACCCGACGAGTATGACGAGATATTCGAGGACATTGAACCCTTTTGGGGGATCGACCCGACCGAACTGGCTCGTACCCAGGAAGAGCTTGAGACCCACGCTGGCATCGTCACCCTCCAAAAGACAGAGGGGGCTTCTGGATTCCAGATCGTTCGCTCGAGTCTCCAGAAGGAAAGACAACACTTGATACAGGGGGTCAAAAATATCTTCGCCCTCGTGCGCGAGGTAGAACATGACTTACCACCATTGCGCCTCACCATTTCTCCATTCGATAATCCGGGTATGCTTTCCGACTGGCAGATCTTGACCATGGCGCGTGAGGCTGCTGCCAACAAAACAAGTGCGTCCACTAGGTTGTGCGACTTCGAGCATGTTTCTGACCTGCAACGGTCTATCTTGCAGCGCTGACACGTGCAGACCTGCCTCCAGTCACACAAGACGGCTGGATCTATGCTTGTCCCCCCGACTCGCCCGCGCGCCTCTATCCGCCCGCCCTCTCGCCCATGCTTACTCCACCCTTGCCACCTTCGTCACCCAAGTCTTTTATTGTCTCCCATAGGGATGCGATGAATCCTTGCACACATCCCTGGTTGATGAATTCACATGGTCAATTCCTCTCACATCGGAAGGGGCCCCACCCTGAATCCACATTGGTGCCGCGGTTTTCGCTCTGTTCGACTCTGCTCCACCATGATATTCGTCCACCCTTTCCATATGGATGGGACTTTGAATCCGATTCAGAAGATAAGGAACCACGCGAGTACGAGGCATTCAAAGGTGACCTCCAGTGGGAACATAGGGTAGATGAGAGACTTGGTTGGAGAGGACGGACAACGGGAATGTGGGCGTCCCCGAATACCATGTGGGAAAATGGTCACCGAGCACGCCTCGTCACACTTGTGAACACCCTCGAGGGGAACGTCAGCGTGCTGCGCGTAGCCAACGCGGACAACGGCGGGGAAGAAGCAATTCCAGTGGGAGAACCAGAGATGGTGCGCCTCGCGCGTGTCAACCCTGCGTGGATGGACATTGCATTCACGGAGGGACCTATTGGGTGCGATCAGGATGGAGGGACGTGTGATGAGATGAAGAAGTTATGGGAGTTCCGCAGGATGCAGGAAAAGCGCGAGGAAGGGCGGTATAAATTTATATTGGACGTGAGTGTAAGGTGTTCCACGCAAGGCGTTGGTTTGACCTCACAGCTCTAGGTTGACGGAAACGGATGGTCGGGTCGGTTCAAACGTCTTATCACGAGCAACGCGCTCATTTTCAAGGCAACAATCTACCCAGAATGGTGAGCATACACATACACCCAAGTCTGAATGTAGCCGTTGTCTGACCTCATGTTAGGTACACCTCACGCATTGCGCCCTGGGTACACTATGTCCCGATCAAAATATCCTATGCAGACCTGTACGACACAGTGGCGTTTTTCCGCGTTCATGATGAACTAGCGAAGCGGATCGCCAAAGCAGGACAGGATTGGAGCCGAATGTTTTGGAGGCGGGAAGACATGACAGCATACCTATACCGGTATGTGACATGTTCTTTGAAAGGGTAAAAACAGCACTGACGAGCGAGGTTAACTTTAGCTTATTATTGGAGTATGCGCGTGTGACGAACCTGGACAGAGAATCAATGGACTATGTAGGTTGATTCTTGGTGTTTGCATGGAGTAGAAAAATTGCTTTAGACAAAAATATAACCTATTGCAACGTTTCAATACCTCAGTGGTATACGAAAAAGACGATTAATCGTTAGGAATTCCCGTAACTCACCATGAGTTTGCTGAAAACGCTTGATCATCCAAAGCATAGGGTAGAACCGGTGGAAATAAAGGCGAGGAAAAGAAAGAATGCCAGTGAGGCGGGGACCGTGTTGGCATGATCATCGGACACACTCAACTAAAGGATATGCATTGCATCGAAGTTCCAGGGCGCTATGGAACGTTTCACATTCGTGTACCTGTTTGAACTCGCGCACAGCTCGGTTGTAGGCCATGATGGCATGATGCATGAGTTCCGTGGCCACCGGTGGTCAAGCTTTAGTGGTGGCGGCGGCGGCGATCGGGTTGCCAGATTGATATCGAAATAGGTTCTGTGGACTTGATGACGCGATTCGGTCAAGCGGGAACTATAACTCAAGCTGTGCTTTGGATCATTGAATCGTGCTATGAACGGACTAATGTACATTTTCATTTTGTATTCATCCGATTCAGAGTCCTAGGCCGATAGACCAGATTAAACTTATACGTAGACATCACATCGCGAAACGTTGCTGCGACACATGTCAGTCCATCGAACACAAGCCAAAACGACGTCGTAGACATACTCGGAAGGAGGGTCCCTTTATCTGCACCAAAGGTACCGCGATCAAAAACACGCCGACCGTGATCCTGTATCATATGTGTAAGCGCAAGGACGGGTGACCGAAAACGCAAGCGAACGCACGCTGCCTCGACGCCGAAGACCGTCAATGCGCCCGACTTGGTCGCCCACGGGACTTGAAAGTATGCCACGCTAAATCCTGCACGCGTTCGCTCGAAAATGCCTCAGATAACTAATACAAATGACGTGCTCACCACCAAGCGTGCGTGCGAGATTGATCAACCCGCTAGTTTCTCCCTGGGTGAAGCGACCCGTGTCAGGTGTGCTAGAATCGTGGACAGATGTGCCCCACCTGATGCTTCGGGAAACAGTCGTTGCAGTACGCGTCTTCCAACATGTTCAGTAACCCATCCAGCCAACCAGCAATGGAACACTTACAGATCACGACGGTAACGATCATTATTGACACCTGCGCAATGCCCCATCCCATTATTACGGCGCCAATCTTCAAATATTGGATTCCCGCTCCGAGAACTAAAAAACCGCACAGGAACAGCGGCATCCCGAGGTAACATACCCTGGCGTCCGATCGTAAGTTATAGCCGTGCTTCAGTGCGCGTCATTCATGTACACCTACCATAATCGGCTTTCGGCCTCGAAGACGCCTTGGTTCCTCCGGATGCCGAATCTCATGACCCAGTCATTTGCGAACCGACCAATCAATTCACCAATCACAACTGCAATCTGGCGAAAGCGTCAACTTGATAATCCATAACAATGCACATTCGAGCACTGACCATCGGAGTGGCATAGGACGCGGAGGTGATATCTGCACTGTACCCAAATCCAACTGGCGCCGGCGTGCCAAGGAACACGATGTTGGTCACCTGCTAAACGTTAAAATCTGGACTGCAGGTTACAGACCGCCAACTACTTGCGTTCAATCCGATGGCAAATCCAAATAAGACCAGCTAGGCATGAAAATGCGTTGAGCACACGGAACGGCTTATCCATGCATGATCTACCTCTAACATGACCATACAGAAAAACTGCGGTCGCCATGCTACACGCAAGCTGGCCGTACAGACCTCCCACCACGAATCCCTGTATTTTGCAAGCCGGCTGCCAGTCACGCCGACCAATGTCTCGAGGCGAT
This sequence comes from Leccinellum luteum, assembly GCA_038091855.1. NCBI lineage: Eukaryota > Fungi > Basidiomycota > Agaricomycetes > Boletales > Boletaceae > Leccinellum > Leccinellum luteum. The sequence continues at coordinate 21,928 of JBBPPG010000305.1, read as the reverse complement.
AACGCCAGCCCGACGATGAACGAACTGGTGGTCGGTTTTTCCCTCTATCGTACATCCTGTTGCCCGGTCAGCATCCTATGAAATCGAATTGATGGCATTGTCTTACGTCTCATCCATGAATAGAACAATGAGCGCGAGAACGATAATGCTGTATATGCAGCCTATGCCATAACTCCATCTCCAACTGCGCAATGAGATTAGCGCCCATACTCCTCAGACACCATCAAAGAACCCACTTTGTTCTTGCAACGAGAAATCCAAATAGGAATGGCGAAATGAATGGTGAACTATCATGCGCCTAAGATGTCTTGTAATCATAACAAGGAAGAGCAAGAAACGCACACTAAAAATCCCGACGTCCACACGTTGAGCTTCCGTGCTTGAAGGTGAAATGGATAAATGTCGGTAACCACGAACAGACCCTGTTCAAATCAGCGTCGCTCCGTCATATGTAGATTCGAACGCGGGATCAAAGGTAGAAGCGTACAGTGACCTGGGGGCACGACCTGGAAACAACCTCAGAATGTGATTCGGCCAACGAGGATAAACAGCATACCCAAAAAATGCAGTGAGACAACGCATCGCTGGAACGTGCGTCCCTCAGCTATGTCACCATGTCACCCAGAACAGGACGAGAGGGTGCATACCAGCAAAGGTTGGCAAATTTGGAGCAAAGGTTGCACCGATCAGAAATCCAAGAGCCAGCAGCTGAGTCCAGAATAATACTGGTAACCGTCCGAAGCGTCGCGCCAATATCACCCACACAATACCTCCCCAGCCTTGGAACCCGAATGTCTATCAGAATGAGTCGTGCATGCATTGGAGGGAATTACCAATAAGGAAAATGCTCCAACTGTGTACCTCATCAATGTGCATTCGACATGAATCAAACGTTCAACTCACTTGGACGTCAAGTTGTTGATAACTCCCGTCGTCGTATCAAACTGTTGAGCCAATCCAAAGAGCGCAGCAATACCTATTTCACCAGCAGGTCAATACTAACGCATCATATGCATAGGCAAATGGAAACGACCACCCACCAATAGCAGAGTCGAAGTCGGGAACGAAAGCAGCCATTGTGATGATGATGAGATATAAGGTCTTACGCCGGTCGCTCCACTAACACACCACGACAGCAACTGTAAGCGTCTTTTGTCAATCTACTAGAAATACCGACACATACGCACATTCTGCGGGTCATTTGGATCATCGCTCGGCTGTGGCCAAAGCACCATCGAACCATCTTCAGTGAGCTTGAGCTTTGCTGCTACCACCTCTCCAAACTCGACCTTGGCCAGTCTAAATTACCAGGCGAGCATTCGCACCAGCATGAACGCGCTTCGATGGGGAGAAGAAGGGAACACCTACTGTGGGTCGACGACAAGTCGTCCTGCGGACTCCCGATAATACGTCACCACATCGAAGACCTCTTCGATCTCGGACGAGCATTTTTCCTTCTTCAGCTCCTCCTCTATCTTGATGGACGGCAAAGTGTCGCGACCATCGCCCAGTTGCACGTTCTGCATCGCCGTCATGATAATCGATTGAGTGTGCCAAACAACGACAGCAGTGGAGAACGGGAGGAGGGGTGTAGGCAGGTTATGAAGCGTATGAGCGCGTTACGTGCGACACAAGGACAAAACTTCGCGCTCCGTAGGGCTTATGTATGAGTAGGATGTGGACGGCCTCTTTAGACCCCATTTGACTATCACCGCCTATAACGCGGATGAAAACGAGGGACGACCAGGGCCAATGCAACCCCCCACATCATACATACCTCCGGATGGCAGTTAGAACCCGAATAAAACTTCCGTTACCCTCCTTCGATAGGCTAGTTGCCACGGTACCATGTGCCATGTGCCTGCGCGTTGCCTGCGGACGGAATCCCACCGCCATGAATTTCATAGATCGAAAAAAATAAAGTGACCGATCATGATATTTTTCAGCCAGAATTCCTGGGGTGCAAAATGGGTTCATCGATGTTCCGACGATAAGCGTAGGACCAGATCTCGTAGCTTGGACGTTGTCTGCTTGAATCCTGCGCAGCGGACGGGCGACATCACCCCAAAACGCGCGACGTGAAGCGCCGACCAAAATGTTTCATCCTTGACGAGCTGGTGTCGTCAGGTACTAATCTAGTAGAAAAAAAAAGTGTGGCATACGTGCATGGCATCTCGACAGTCGTGAAATGTCGACGTCAACCCGGATATTGAGAGAGGCGGCTCACATCGTCTCTGAGGGCGTGTTGAAAATGCAGGAAACAAACTTGAAAGGGGAATCGCCTCTGCCCCCCAATTTGAAGTTGAGTGGAACCAAAAATATTCCCACAACTTGAAGATGGCACTGGCAACGCGGGCCAGTCAAGCAGGTACTGAACACATATGTACCACTGGGGGAAACGATACAAAGCAGATCTAACGTAGCCGGATTATGATCGGCTGTGACTGATGACATGAGGAAGCTGAGAGGAGTGTCGAAAGCCGGGTGATGACTGATATTCACTATGGCATTTGACGCGACGACGGCCTCGATCTTGATCGTACGAGTAACCTTAACATCTAGTGCTCTAGATGTTAGTACGAACGACAATGGTACTGTAAAAGGTCTTACAGTAACATGGCACGTAGGAAACACATTCCATGCCCGACTTACGCTGAGCTAGTCGGCATCATTACAGCAGCAACTTCCCTCCAACTTGAATGGGAAAAAATAAGATCGGTCCATCGGAAACACGGAACTAGTAGCTGTTCGAGTTTTGCCTTCTACTCATTGGAGGGGGATTCTGGTCAACTGGTCACTTAAACTCGGAAGTTCACGCTCATCTCCTTCAGATCTCCAGGAAAAAGCTCTTGCATGGATGGTTCCATCACATGTTACGAGAGACATTCTATCGATAGTGCACCGATTCAGCGCCAGTGACACCATTACCCTGTGTGGGAAAGCTTCGCCAGTTAAACCACTGAATTAAGTGTAGCATCGTTGAATGGAGGTAATACAAGGAAGAAGATTAATATTGGTGAAAGGTTCTGTGAGATCGTAATATTTCACTAGGGCTTCTGGCAACAGTATGTGGGAATAGAAGTCGTTTTAGTAGAGGGCAATCAGATCGAGTCACCAGGGAGATGCATAAATGTTGCCACACCGTTTTCTCCGGGCCAATGCTATCGAAGAAGACGAAGAACGCATGATGTGGTTCCGTGTCGGCATGCGAAATAACTTCGACCATAGCTTCGATAGAACGATAATCAGACAAGGTTTGGACTGGGGAACGTTTCACCTCAGATTCGTTAGCGACGAAGAAAATGCTTGCCTGACGTGGAAGGAAACCGATTATGTGGCGACGTAGAGAATCAGAATCGGTCGCTATCACCAAGTCAAATATTCGAATCGTAGTTGTATGATAGATGTAGAAAACAGGGACGTAGCTCCTTCTTGAGAGAGGTGGATGTGGCAGATGTCAACGATCAGGTGGCTATGTGAAGATTATTAGATCGTTTTGGCACGATGATATACTAGTAACACCGCATCGACGATAAGAGCCTGCATGTCATTGCACAGCGGAATCGTGGTTGAACATAGCGATATTAACGAATTTTCCATGCAAGATTGCCCGAGAGCTATGAATAGGACATTCTGTAAAAGCAAACATTTGGACTGGTAAATTCGAACGCCCATGAAAAATGCATCACGGTACTGACAACACGTTGGCATCGTATATCTCGCAAAGCCTGTCTTAGTGCTTCATTGCGACGAAATGGTTCCCATTAGAGTTATTCACAGCTGACTATGCCCACATCGAGTTTAAATACTTAAAGCATCGTCCATGCGCGAGATAAAGAGAAATTAGAAATGCAGCGGTATCCTAAAATGAAGAGCTGCAGAGATGAAGCTACCAGTCAAGCGAGCACCATTGTCACGACTGGTGCACCGAAGACGATATAACACTCACACACGTGACCGGACTCAGCTTCGTGGTGACCCGTTCAGTGTGTCGGAATGGCTCCCCGTAGTCGGACTCTGCCATCCTTGAGTCGCTCTGTGATTACCGGGCTGGCGGCGGGTCGGTACTTGAACTCCTTTGAGTACCTGTCGGTGATGAGCATGATATTGCCGACGGAATGCGCTACTGACGCACCGAGACGCGTGGATGATCTTGGGTTGGGCAGCCGGCCTGAGATAAAAAGCCAACCAGCAGAGCAGGACGAGGGTGACAACGAGGGCGGCGCGTTGCCATGCAGGCGGGCGGGGACGTTCGAAGCGAGGGTTGACTGTACGGGCGTTGTCGGGGAGGCGAGTGTAGGAGGAGGAGGACATAATTCGGTAGCGGGGTTTGAAATGCACTCTGAGGAAGACGTCGAGCATGAGAGTGGTACCGTAAACGAGTTTATAATATCCGTCTCTCGGCGCTCAATCGCCCACAGATATGGAACTCTCCGGCGAAGGCTCAGACGTCGACATGATTCAAAACAACAACCACAAAATCGACGACGAGGACGACACTGGCATCGATCCAGAGGAGGAGGAAGACGACGACGAGTCTGAGCCAGACGAGGTCGGCACTGGACATCTTTCCGACTGCCTATTCACTCATTCAACCCGTGCAGGACATCGAGTCGGACGAACTCTCACCTCCACCTTCGCCCCACAAACCGCGACTGAAGATTAAGCTCAAGTTGCCTCAGATTCTCAGTCCAAACGAATCCTCTAGTAGAGCTGCGTCCACCCCTAGCGGTGAACCGAGTCAACCGCCCTCACGTCGCGGCGTCTCGAAGGGTACGACGGTTGATGTGTCATGTCTACTTCACTTCAATGACAATGTGTGTTCTTCCAGATGTCGACATCGAATCGGAGGACGACGATGATGCAGACGAAATAGTCGGTGGTTCCACCCGTCCGATGACCTCCCGCCAAGCCGTCCTCGCCAGTGTAGTCGACTCCTCACACGTCTCCCTCTGTCAGTTCTTGTCACCCTCTTCATAGATCCCCGACACTCACAACCACCCAGCAGAATCCTCCCGCAAGAAGAAACAGCTCACTGAATCAGAGATTGCATTACGACGCGAAGAAACGGCACGCAAGCGCAAGAACCTGACGGAAAAGAAGCTCGAGGACGAAAAGGTGCGTTCAAACCACCACTGCAAACGGAACCCCGCTCACGTGCATCAATCCCGAACAGGCAGAGACAATCAACCGGCTGCTTAAGAAACAGTCCAAGTCAAAAAACAAGCGCAACGTGTTGTCTACGGCAGACGATCGGACTCCAGTGTCCGCCACGCCTGCCGCCGTGCAGTCCACGCGGGATGGTTCAGAGGTACCCGAGGAAGAGAGACCCGAGCCTATCGAATTCATCCCTACTATGTACCGATGGCTATCAACCATCAAGCCTCCTGCTGGCATCACAGCACCAGCTTCTGATGGAATTGATGGTCAAATGAGGCTCGCGTTGTCGGTTCCCCTGTCTGCGCTCCCACAAGACACCACCCCACCCTCGGAAGCAAAGTTACCACCCACCGAGAAACCGGTTTGCGATGTGAGCGGATGCGGGCGGGCAAGGAAATATCGGCTAGTCAGTGATTGGTTCAAGGGAGCGTGTGGTATGGACCATCTCATGATGTTAGAACGCCAGATGGATGTGTCTTGAATCGAGTTGTTAAGCCCTCTTTACTGTTCAGTTTGCAACCAGATCACTGATCACTGATAATGGTTCCCAGTGGGACTTCTGCGTGACGCGTCAGAGTTGCTCTGCTCAGATGTATCGTACGTAATTCGGTCAATTCGCTGCAACTGTTGGCAAGCCTACGTGAAGACTCTAGGAGTGGGTTCACGTGAATGATCCCATTGTCTTCATTTCACCCGTTCGCGATCATGCGCACCATTGCGGTTCCTCCCACCACGCATCTTCCAGCCTCCAAAGAGTTGTATGGAGGACGTCCTGGATGTTTACCTATCCTTCGGATCTCCAGACCATCAACCTTGAACGTCGAAACTGACTCTCGTTTGTGCACACTTTAGGAGTCCTTTCTGGAACCCGTTTATATTCGGGAGCCTGGAACACTCTTAGCAAAGAAATTCTTGCAACCAACATCGCGGGCATGTTTGATTTAAGAAACTCCAACAGACCTTGGCCCATACGAAACGAAACGAAACAATAGCTAGAAGAGGTGCATAAGCGTAGATGCTGGCGATTACTTGTCTTTATGCTCCACCGTCGGCTACTCCGTAGCGTGTTCCATGACTGTAAGGGACAAGTGACGTCCAAGTCTCCATCTAGCTCCGAGTCCATCTAGTGTCGACGCAGTTCTGCTCTAGCACTGCCCAATCGGACCCGTCGTCGTTGCGGAGAGTCATGTTGCAGTCTGCTACAAGGTCGTCACGGCCGGCCAAGCTGTTGTGAGTTTGCATCGAGCCATACACTCGTGTACTGAAGTGCTGTCTTGCGAACTATCTCGAGCATTTGACGAGATTAGTAAGATCCCATGGCGTTATCTCAACGAGGGGAACACCTTTTTCGTGGGGCATCATTGTCGAGGCATCGATGCATGTGTATTAGTACTCGTAGATTGTTCTCACCACGCATGCGGGAGATAGCAATGACAAGATAGCAATGACAAAGCCCTATGTGTATTGTCTCACTATTGGACGATGAGTGTGTACTTAGAGACTGAGATCGTATGTTCTCCCGCTTCAAGGTTATATATCCATGGTGATGTGAGGAATTAATGTGGTTCCAGTGACATGTCTTGCCACTAGCTATAGGTCAATGCCAACTTTGTAGTCACAGGGAAATAAACGTGAAAATTCGAGTTGTCGTACACAACAGTATTACTACATGCGTATCTCGTTACTCCGTGTCCATAAATTGGGTCTTTTAGCCACGTCAGTGTAGCAGAATGCAAGCTGCACGAAAAAAAACACCGTCATGATGAGAGAAAAACCGCGGGTATTACATGGATTTTATTATGGTCTCGCTGCTTCGCCAACTACTCATACTCACCACTTCATGCCATCTTCCCCAACACCCTCGGTTGTGACAAGTCAGCCATGTTGATGAAGATATCGTCAGCAGGGTGTCTGTACAACGGTGCACGCAATCTCTTTTGGTCGAGGTGATGCCCGATGAAACCGATCGACCGGCCAAGCACGAACAAACCATTGAGCGTGCCAATCTAGAAGCGCGTCAGTCGAAGCATGTCGCAACGTGGAAGACCGTGCAAACCTTGATATACTCATCGGCCTCCTCGGGCATGAACGCGCCAGAGTCGCGAAGGAGATCGACGAAGCAGACAGCGATACAACCGTCGACGTTCAAGATCAACTAACGAATGCGTTAGAATCCATACTTTCCCTCTTATAACGAGGAAATTCTTACGGTATCCTTTTTCGAAGTGGTCACTTTCTCTACAGCTAACGCATAGTCGAGCAACGAGTGAGAAGGGAAGTTTTTGCGAACGTATTCCTTGACAAGTTCAACACGCAGGTCGGGGTTGTTGACGGATTTGATCTTGTGGCCAATACCAGAAACTAGAGAATAGATCAGCTATACTGATGGGGGAAAGCGTATGAGAACTACCCACTCAGTTTGTTCGCTTTCCTGCTCTCGTCCACAAACTCTCTTGGCGTCAATCCTCTATCCCTCGCGCCCGAGAACATCGCCGCAGCTTCATCCAAAGCTCCTCCAAAGCGGCTACCGATCGTCAACAAACCAGACGCAAGACTGCTGATCAGATCCTTGCCCGCACGAGTGGCGACGATCGTGTTCATGGCTCCACTAACAGCGGGACCGTGGTCTGCCGTCAACATCAATACCATCTCGATGAATTTTGCTGCATATGGAGGCAGACGACGCTTGAACCAGAGCAACGAGACGACACCGCCCAAACCAATGTCTTCCTTAAACACGTCCGAGATACGCATGCCAGCGTACAGCAACTCTTGTCCACGCTCGTCTGAGATTGTGGATATAAACGCTGCAGGTTTTCGAATGAGGCCGAGTTCCTGAGCCCACTTGTAATCCATCGGAATGACAGGCGGCTCGACTTCTTTCTGGGGAACGATGGTACCGTTGGTGACAAGCTTCTCGTATGTCTCTTTCAAAACGCCAGGGAGCAGCTCGAAAGTATCGGGAACGATGAATCCAGCAGCTCTCATGGCACGGTTCTTGGCCTCTGCTGTCTCACCATCGCTGTTCGCCATAGAGCCTGCGTGCCCAAACTGTACCTCGGTTGTGAACATCTTGGCACAAGTACCGATGGCCCAGGCGACAATAGGCTTCTTGATACGTCCAGCCTTGACCGCATCAATCACGCGATACTCTTCGACGCCACCAACTTCACCGAGGAGAACAAGTAGCTTGCATGCCGGATCATCTTCGTAACGCAAAAGGTGGTCGATAAACGTGGTACCAGGGTACCGATCACCACCGATGGCAATACCCTCATAGGTGCCGTCGGTAACCAGGGATAGGATGTTGTTAAGTTCGTTGGACATGCCTCCCGACTTGGAAACGTAAGCAACGGAGCCAGGGCGATAAAGCTTGGATGCGATAATATTGTCCATCATGCTGCACTGAATTAGTACACCTTGGCTGATACACGAAAGTAATGGCTCACCCTCCGGAGTTACCGATTCGGAAGCAACCTGGTTTAATACCACCAACAGTAGCGGGACCGATGATCAAAACCCCTTTTTCTTGAGCCTTAACCATGATTTCCCGTGCTTGCCGTTCTGGGACACCTTCTGCAATCAATGCGACGGCACGAATGTTCGGGAATTCCAGACACTCCATTGTACTGCTGTAGACGCTTCGTGAACTCGCGAAGTTGACCACGACATCGACATCCGGATGCTTCTTTGCGGCCTCAGCGAGGGAAGTATACACAGGCAAAAGTGTCTCCCTTGTGCCCCAGTAGAATTTCTGGATATGGTGCCCACCGAAGGGGTAGATCATCGCAGCGACAGATGGGCGAGCACGCTTGCAGGAGTAATCGAAGTCAAGCATACCCTGAATAGCACGAGGCTGAAGGCCGTAAACGAAACTGCGGGTCTCAGCGTCGAAAGGCCGGTATGCAGGCCGGATGGTAGCATGGCCGTTTTGGGTAGGAGCGTTGTCGAAACGCACGACGACGTCATCGGGCTGGGTACGTTCACCAGAAGCATGGATTATTCCAACATCGGAAGGGGTAGGTGCAGCTGCCGATGAGGGTGTCGCAGGAACAGCTTTGGGAGAGGTAGGTGCAGTGGGGGGAATGGAGATGGGTGCCTTAGTGGGCGCGACGTCGAGAGCGAGAGGCACAATTTCAGTAATATGAGTGTCGGGGCCGAAGACGCGGATGGGGACACCAAGGGATTCGCCTAAGGGAAAGAAATATTTTAGAACAGGTGCCTAAGACGCCCAACCAAACTCACCAAGGAGCCTCATGGCCTTCAGGCCTTCTTGCCAGTTAGGGCCGCCACGGCGGACATAGATCTTGACCTATTGAGAAAGCCAGTCAACATATCAAGTCTAAACACCAGATGCTATCGCAAAGTGGTAGTACTCACCCCATGTGCAATTAAGCCGGCCTTAGAACCTTCGAGCGCTCTGATGATGCCCTTGAATGTGGCAGCAACGTTTGTGAAGTTGGCGATACTGCCTCCAATGATAAGAACCTTGCCATCTGGGCGAGGAGCTGGGCGCGTAATCAAGTCAACTGGTAGGGGGGAAGAATACGGATGATGAGTAATCACATTACGCGTCACGAGAGCATACTTACGGATCGTTTTGGCGTATTCGTATGTTTGACCCTCTGATGGTGCACCACTATACTCGCCGTAGTTCGCGAGCTCGTGAGCAAAACCAGCGGCTGCGATGGCGTCCGCGTAAACGACAGATGCACCGCCACCGGCAACCATGGTCCAAATGCGAGCATTGGCGTTCAACACGGTAAGCTTGAGGGAAGCACCTGTGGAAGCATCCAATTTCTGAATGTATGCTATTGGGAAACATCAGTATATGTAAACTGGATAGGTCAATGCAATACTTACCCTCCTCTTTGGTGAGATCACGTCCAAAAGGAGCAGGCCAGACCATGGGTGGACCCCGATCGGCACCGACCTTGGAACCCCTGGCAGCTTGTGTGGCAGCGCCGTCGTAGACGCTGAGATCTCTGGCAATGGCCCATTTGGGGCCACAGATGAACTCCGCCGTCTGATCAAGCTTGGCAGCCATGTCCAGATAATGGATACTGGCATCTTCGAGAACAACCAGGGGATTGATCTCGAGGTAAGCAAAGTGAAGATCTGCATAGACATTATAGAGCCTCATGATAAAGTCTACGAGTGCATCTTTGCGTTTTCCGGTGAAGGATGGGCCGACGAGCGATGCAACGTTTTCACGAGTGGGGAAAAGTTTTGCGTCGACAGGAACTTCCAAGCGGGACGCGTGTGCATCGACATCACCAACGTCGACACCACCAGTAGGGGAGAATAGAATAGTGTCAGAAAAACGGGAGGAAGTGATGCAGATGTACGCCTCAGCTGATTGAGGGTGGGGCAGGAAGGGCTCGACTATGAAGCTGTTGAGCGTGCCAGTAATAGATTCAACCTGTGAATAGAACGTAAATACGTGAAAATATGAAACACAATGTGGGGCGACTATATACTTCGCGATTGCAACGGAGCACGCCACAGCGGAGACAAAATTAACAAACCTTTTGAGGCTTTCCGGCCCTCGCAAGGACCCATTGCTTTGCATCCTGCCAATCCTTGTTGAGGGCGAGAAGGCCGGCCTTGCCACGACGCTTGATGAGCTGATCTGGCTTCGCGACGAGCTTGGTCGTGTGCACCCATGATGGGAGTTGGCTCTCGGGGGTGATTGCCCCTGTCTCTGGATCCCACTGGATCTGGGCAACCTTGGGAGAAGGGAAGGCGAGGGGAGAACCCTGGGGGGGAGCAAAGTTGGGATGCGCAGGAGGGGCGCGTTCGAGCCAATAAGCCAGCAAGAGCTTGGCGTCGTACTCGCGGATGGCTATATGCGGGATCAGATGGCAGCGGGGCGGGGAAGGAATGAAGCTGACCTTTGGAGGACATGATATGATGATGGGAGAAAGCGAGAAACGTCTAACTGAGCAATGCAGAACGCCGATGGCTTTATATTGACCTGGCCATATTTTATTTTATTTTTCAAATGGTATCACACCTTGTCTAGACGCCCCAATTTTCTCACGCTCTGAAAATCAGCATTGCCAGCATCACAGCAACCTCGGCTCGGCGACTTGTTGCCTGCCCTCCGTTGGGGTCGGTTGGCCGCCTCTGGTCACCGACGACGAGTGCAGCCATCGTAGTAGTGGTCGCCCGTCTGCCTATCGCCCTGGATTGTGGCAGCCAGCGTCCGGTTGGCCATGTTCCCCGTGTCTACCTCGCTCTTGCCTCGTTTCTTCTCTTAGAAGATCACCCCATCTTGACATCGATTACTCCTGTGTCCCTGTGCATTGCAACACGTTCCCCCCGTTCTCGCCACTTCACATCCCGTGTTCTCAGGAGTCGTTGATACGTGATTCATACTTTTTCTAGAACTGTCACCGCTCCGTACAAACCACTATTTTCAAATTGGTCGAGACTCTTGTAACGGAATTATTCAACACAGGAGAAATACGTTTGGCATCCTGCCGGGACTCTGATTTCTAGGGAAGACCGGAAGCAATACCTAATGAATCCTAACGGCATCAGCCCTTTTGACAACGATTCCAATGGTAAAACGACGAGAGAATCACTGCATTACAAAATGGCACGTATTGTATCCTCAGGCAGTGGACTTACATTTTTGTTACCTCATTCGTCGCCTGGCCAAGCATTTCACCAGAGAGAAAGCATGCCAATGAACTACTAGTCTACAATATAACGTCACCGCTTGATGATCCCTGCAGACTCTAGGCTGTTTGTGCATGTGAATTGTGAAGGAGGACGCCGTGTGGCCCGTTATTTCCCATCGCAAGTCAGTCAATCTGAGACGGGAGACTAATCTGAGACCAAGAAGCATGTTATTATCCGATTGCTGAATCTGCAAGCGATATCAAAGTGGGGTCTTACAGCATGTTAACTACATAAAAACACACATGCTGGTGGCAAATTGGGTGCGGTTCACGCTAGATCTTCCAAATTGTGTCGGGGCCTTTCGGTTCGGTGTCTGTCCATAAGTACTACAGGAAAAGGCGGGAACGCAAACCTTGAGCTTCAGGGTATCAACAACCAATGTGTCTTATCCTTCCGTCTTGAAGCTTGAAGAATCGACACACCGAATCTATACTATACTTAGGGGGAAAAAAAAGAAACGCAGCCGACGGTCGCACTACCCCATTCGGTGCGAAATCATATAGCACGTAACACGTACCAAATATTATCATGTGTCGTTGCTCGTGTTGCGGCGCGCTGAGGCTTATCTTTGTAACTCTTCTGGCGTTTTCGTTTCTTCCGCTTCTGCGTTGGATCCCGACCGAACCATCCGAATACAAGAACAACGTGCAAGTAAGCGGACAAGTCCACCCAGCGTATTTTGTGTCCTCTTGGTCGAGCGGCGCTCCAGCGACTACATATGTATTACCTGTCCAACCATTCATATAGGGTGGGCTGTCCCGTTGAGTTTGGCTATCGCACCTAGCCTTGTTATACTCAGCTGTGATGAAGCTTCTCCAAGTCAATGGCTGGCCGATCGATTGACGATATGGCGAACATAGTTTGACCTACGTCTGCATTCCTAGCACATATTGACTATTCCGTTCTGATGGTCAACCTCATCTAACTTGTCCAAGATACTCATCTCCTGAATTGAGCTGTTAGAGAGTGAGAGTCAAAAAGGTTGATCTTTCTCGTGGCAATCGATTCAAAAGAAGAAGACAATCGTAGCGAGGATGAAGACTTGGATAGCAGACGGTCGCCTCGGTATGTATCGTACCTGAGATTCATGAGACAGCATGAGGAACAAAGCACACAAGAAGCTTGCGTGTATCATGCCTGATATTAATTGAACATGAACCAACCATTTCATGTGTCCCTTACAAACACCGCGGCAGCACCCATCCCAGTCCCGATACACATCGACGTCACTAAGACCTGTTGGAATAAACCATATGCGAATCTGCTACGTCATTCGCATTCAAAACCCACCTTGCCATTCCGTCTGTGTAACTCGTTCAAACCCGTAGCAATCTGTCGAGCACCTGTGCACCGTAGCCATCGCATGTAGCAATCAGCATGAATAATCATCGCAAACAACAAAAGTACTTATCTAGCGGATGTCCAAACGCAATCGCGCCTCCGTTGACGTTAACTTTCTCAGGATCAAGCCCAAGTTTCTGAATGCAATAAACGTATTGAGAAGCAAAGGCTTCGTTGATCTATACAGAAAAGGCATGGTCATTTAGTTTCGCTGGCCACTCCGTCAGGTTCGGTGTACCTCGAACAGGTCGACGTCCGCGATCTCGAGTCCCGAATTCTTGAGCGCCATTGGAATCGCAAACACAGGTCCGATACCCATAACTCGGGGGGGTAAGCCTACGCAACCAGCACAGCTAACGTTCAGCATCGTACCCCTTGAGTGTGTTTAGCATGTCCTCGTCACGTACCTGCTACCGCTGTAGTCACATGCTTCCCAAGAATAGGCAGGTCGAGTTCCAAGGCCTTCCGGCGTGTCATCAACAGGACCGCAGCTGCACCGTCCGTAATCTGACTTGCATTCCCACCCGTCGTTCTCGCGTGGCCCCACTGCGGAAAAGCGGAACGAATCTTGAGTAGCGCCTCCTTGGTCGTACCGTACCGGATCCCATCGTCTTTGGTCACAGTCACGCACCGTTGTGTGCCCGTCATCGAGTCCTTGTCGCCGACGGACACTGTAAGAGGGACGATTTCCTTGGCAAAGTACCCAGATTTCTCAGCATGTTCGGCGCGTTGAAATGACAGCGCTGCAAAAGCGTCCATGACGTCGCGCGAGATATCATGATCTTGAGCCACGTTCTCGCTCGTCCAGCCCATGGGGTAGAGACAGTCCTTGGCAGCCGTATTGGCCCCAATACATTCGGACTGGGGTGGTGCACCCTTGTCTGGGCTAGCATCCGTCCGGAAAAGAGGATACCTATGAACGAAGAGACACGAAGAGGAGATTCGACGCACTTTTGACTCATGGACTCAACACCAACGGCAAGTCCGACTTCAATTTGACCGGTCCGGATTTGGTTGGCGATCACGGTCACAGCCATGAGTCCGCTGGAGCAAAACCGATTGACCACCTGAATGGGAACAGTGTCCGGGAAACCAGCAGCGAGGGCAGCACCACGTGCGTGGTAGACGGGGTCGGGCGTCAGAACGGTGCCGACACAAATATCGCCTACCATGACAGGGTCAATGTGGGAGAGGGCAATGGTTTGCTATACCAGTTTCGGCGTTTCAATAATTGGATGCAGGATAAGGAATAGACACGCCTTGAACATTTCAAGCATGAGTTCGTCGGTGCTGTGTGGTGAGGTGGAACGTTGAGTTCATCGTGCGTTCGGCACAGAGGACGGATACTCGCGGAGTGTCCTTAAAAGCCCCCTTCTTGGCTTTCGTCAAGGGGGAGCGTATGGCCATTGTGATGACCACATCATCCGGGCGTTTCTCTTGGAGTGCTGTGAGAGCGGTGGGCGAGTAAAGGTGCGACGAAATTTGCCTGAGACGTTGCATCGTTGAAGAAAGAGTGATTGTGTGAATAAAAAACACTTGGACGGGTTTTATATATCAATCCGGCGTCGGACCATGTCCGGGCTCCTGGCAGGCTGCAACTTTTTCATGTGGAAACTCGCCGATTCAGACATTTTATTCCAGCGTGACAATTGCGAAAGGGTGCATGTACATAAGTTATTAGTTCGATTGTCTTCATAATACTACATACATCGAACTTTAACTTGAACTCACCAGTCGAAGACTCAAAGTACAGTAGACTCTTTCATACTATCCCTTACCCCCAAATCGGCACCTACCCCCAAATCGGCACTACACAAAATACACAACACTTTTGTCATTTTATGGTACATATATCAATTTTTGTACTATACCTGTGTCTCTGAAGTTAAACGAGAAAAAACAATGCAGTAGTTCTTGAGATCGTGCAGTTGACCTGCGTCACGCCAGTTGTCACTCACCGAGCACTTGCCGAAGCGGTGTTTAAAATACGAGGCTTCTGCCGGGTGCGCGACGCGACGCGACACGGTCACGGTCGTTCAACAAGTCGCGTGTCACTGGCACAGGACGCGTCACTGGCGATGGCGGGCCGTCGAGGACAGCGAGCTTCTACCAGGGATCCGGAGTACGTAGCCCGGATGGAGCTTGCTGTCAAGGGCTTCCATGATGGAACTTACAAGACCATCAATGCCGCCGCACTTGCTCATAAGGTGAACAATTGTCTATGACCTGAGATCTGAACTCAGTGTAACGTTGTACTGCAGGTGGCCCGCCAGACGCTCAGTGACCGCATCAATGGTCTACACAAATCCCTCTGTCAAGCTCGTCAAGGCGCACGGCTTCTCAATGATGCACAGGAAAATGTTGTAAACGAATGGCTTGTCCTGAATTCAGGCATGTCAGCTCCCTTGCATCCTCGTGACTTACGTGCCCGTGCTTTTGAGATTACTGGAAAGTTCCCCGGGAAAAATTGGCATAGGAAATACCTCAAACGACATAGCAACACCCTGAAAGCCTCGAAGCCACGACATCTTGATCCGAAACGAGCCCAGAACTTCAATCGAACGAATGTCGATGGATATTTTCAACTTCGAGCGCAGATCGAGAAGCCGTACGGTGGTATTCCCCCAGAGCATCATTGGAACGAGGATGAGAAAGGTAATCAAATGGGTGGCGGGCGAAATGGCTTGGGAATGAAATATATCTATGCGGCAGATGACAGAGAGTGTTACCGCCAGCATAGTGACAATTTAGAGCTTGTCACAATTCTTGAATGCGCAAACGCTGCAGAAGATATCATGCCTCCCTATTTTGTGCTGAAGGACGGATTGCTTCCTGATCCACGGGATCTTTCATTTGATGGAATGGGAGGGTAAGTATATTTTGTTTTCATCAAAGAGTATTTTGCTCAACATATTCCAGTCTTGCCACATCGCCAACAGGATGGACGGATCGTGAAATCTTCGAACACTGGTTCACGACTGTCTTTGTCCCCGAAGCGGAAAAACGTCGTGTAGATCCGGATAAACCCATCGTGCTTACGCTTGATGGTCATGACTCGCATGAAACGAGGATATTGAAGCGTGCTGCATATGAAAATAATATTATCATTATCGCGCTCCCATCGAAAACCACACATAAGCTCCAGCCTCTCGATGTCGGCGTCTTTTCATCTGTGCAACGTCAATGGACAAAGCACTGTGACGAACGTCTTGCTCAAGGCATTCGCATCGACCGCTTTAATTTCATCCCCGAATACCTTGCCACCCGAGCCGCTCTCACTCCGACGATGGTCCAGAAAGCATTTGCCAAGACTGGCATTTACCCCTTAAATCCGACAATCTTCCATGAGCGTGATTTCGCACCCAGTCAAGCATCATCGTCGACAGCGGTTTTCCCGCCTTCCTATCCCCATGAAGTTCCGTTATCCGCCTGCAGTGAACCATCAAGCAGCTGCTCGCAGGAAGAAAATGACGCACCCCATGATATCCATTCTCCGAGTCCACTCACTCCGTCCCTGGCTGTGAATGGTGCAGGTTCAGTTACACCAGGCCAACCTACACTCCCCCCATTCCCCCCGTATGCTGATGTTGCGAGCCACACGCCCAAAGAGCTATATGCCTATATGAGATCACACCGATCTCAATGTGAGGTTGTGCTTGCAGATTGTAACACACAGCTTGACACTGCCAATGCACACTGCACAATTGCACGTCATCACATCACTACCCTCAGGGAACAGCTTGCCAACAAATCACGAGCCAAACAAAGGAAATCCAAGAAGGTCCAGGCTCGATTTGTAACACTTCCGGAGCTGCGCACGGCATTCGAAGCAGAGGATGCGGAGTTAGAGGCAAAGGAGAAGGCCGAGCTCGAGAAAGCGGCAAAGAAGAAAGCTGATGATGCTGCACGTACACACCGCATCAATCAGGAGGTCGAAACCCGAATCTTTGATAATCCGCTCGCATCCTACAAACGGAAAGACGACCTTGTTGCTCTCGCCGGTGCTCTTTCACTCCCGATGGACGGAACTATCGCTGAACTTACGAAAACAATCAAGGACCATCTCGTAGACAACCCTGCTCGAGCCAACGAGTCGCGTTTCAGTGGGCTCCTTGGTACAACCTCAAGAAAACGTACCAGCGCTGCCGTGGCAAATGTATCGTCTGTCGTGTCAGCTGCGCTCGCACCGGTGCAGTCTTCCATGTCGACAGATTTTCCATCATTTGTTGGCAGTGCCGCTCACCCTTCACCAACCCCGACTCGTCATGCGCAGGATTCACTAGCCATGTCTCGTACTCACATTCCTTATGCTTTGCCAGAAATGTCCTATAACACTTCCTTAATGCCGCCTCTTTCGTATACTCACCCTCATATTAATTATCCTGCATATAGCTCTTATGGTTCTGGGCAGACACCCATTAATTAGGTATTGTATATAAATTCACTCGTACTTACAAGTAGCCTAATATTTGACAACGGCTCGGAGTTGTTTGCTGTATGACGTTGGAAGGGGCGGAGTCTGAACCCAGCTGTGTGACATCCCGTGCGAATTCGTGACCGCCGATTTGAGGGTAGGTGCCGATTTGGGGGTAAGGGATAGTATCTCGTACGCCAATAATCTCGAGTTGTGATTGGATGAAGGGCCATTGAATGGTTAAATTGTCTAAGCGATCTTACGGCTCCTGCCGAGAAGCTGGCACTTTGCAGCAGTCAGTCATACAAGTTTACTCAGCACAACTCACGACCCGATTTGATTCGTGGACTCTTTCGATGACTCGTCATTTGCCATCAGAAAATTGGCTGTGTTCCTCGGACACGGCATCGTCGACTACGAAAATCGTCGGCCACGGTTCAAAGCGAACGGTGGCATAAAAGATCACCGAGGTCCGCAGTGTGTAGTATATAAAACATTCCTTCTTCGTTTACGACTCACTCAGGTCCTCGACAGCAGTTAATCCCCCTACCTGGCCATTACTTCTACTATGGAGGTATTCACTACAAACATTCCCGAATCATTCAACAAGATTCTACAGCATGTCCCTTCTCTTTCTCCATTCAACGCTGTCGTTGCTTGCACTGCGCTCTGGGCATTCGTCAAGCTGATCCGCATGTCGCGCAAGCAGGTTCGCACTCCTAGACTCAAGGGTCCCGCGAGTTCCAGCTTCGTGTTTGGCTTCGGAAAGATGACTCTGGGGGTTGACGACACAGCCCCTGTATACGAATCATGGGCCCAGGAGTTCGGAACAGTGTATGAAGTACCTTCCACCCTGGGGAGCCGCAGGATCGTCCTGTGTGACCCAAAGGCTATCGCCCACTTTCACGCCAAGGATACTTGGACATATGTTCGGACCCGCTTGACGAAGGTGTCCCTTGAACGCGGGGTAGGTCAAAACTTGAAAATATATGTTGTTCTGCGTTCAGGTTTCTCATTGTTTGATGCCCTCATAATAGTTCGGCCGCGGTCTCTTTTGGGCTGACGGGGAAAGCCACAAAAGGTATGAGCCGAATTTACTGTGGCGAAGGGAAGCTGAATTATTTTGGTAGGCAACGCAAGTCGTTGACTCCTGCCTTTGGTGTTCCAGCGATTCGGAAGTTGACGCCCGTATACTATGACTCGGCGCACAAGGTATTGCCTTACTCTATTCCGCGTCTGTATCGATCTCACGAACTGCCACATCGTATTACTATTAGGCTAAAGGTGCCTGGAATGCCCTCATCGAGTCAGGTAGTGGAGATAGCGCTGTCATCGAAGTGCAAAACTGGTGAGCGGCCAATCTGCTGGCTGTAACTAACATTTTGCTGAACTCACGGTTTGTCAAGGATGAATCACATCTCGTAAGTTTTGTGTTTTTTCCATCTTTTTTATAGTTAAACATATCGTGACAGCCTCGATACTATCGGTCTTGCCGGTTTCTCGCACGACTTCGGATCCCTGGATGGGAAACATGCCCCTATCACCCAGATCTTCGACAGCTTTGGCACATCCCCCGCTTCAGCAGTGAACATTGCCATTAACCTTTTGGCACAGGCGTTCCCATTTCTTGTGAGGATACCCACGCGACGCTCGAAGCTGGTCTCGAAAATGAACAGTGCGATGGAAGAAATTCTGAATATTTTGTTGGCTAGAACGAAGAAGGACTTGGATATGGATTCAGTCGCTGAAAAAGAGGAGAAGTCTGTTATTGGGCTGCTGAGTATGTTTTCCGTTTCTGCAACAGGACAAGTCGTTCACATCTACAAAACAGTTAAGGGCGAGAGCGCTGGGTCAGAGTTCCATTTGTCAAAGGAAGAAGTGCTCTCGCAGGTGAGTTAAATGTGGACGAGTATTGGTATTTTTCTCATATTTTGCCATAGATGAAAGTTCTCCTTCTCGCAGGTTACGAAACTACTTCCAGTGAGTTCCTGTCCTATGTCCACAGACTACTCGTGACTCATGTCCACACTAGTTAGCATGACGGTGATACCATTCACGTAATTCGATTACCAACGCTTACACCTCCGATTCCCAGTGGGCTTTGATTGAGCTGTCACGCAACCCTGACGTTCAGACCAAGCTACGAAATGAACTCCTCGAACATGGTTCAGATCCGACGTACGACCAACTTGCCAACGGACTTCCCTACCTGGACGCTGTCGTCCACGAAATCCTCCGCATTCACGCCCCGATCCGCGAGACTGTCCGTGTAGTACGTCTATCGTCATACATATATTTTGACCCTTACTCTGACCTTGCTTGCAATACTTTGTAGGCTGGGGAAGACGACATCATTCCTCTCGCTGAGCCCGTTCGCACGCGTTCTGGCCAGTTGATCGAGAATTTGTCCGTCGCCAAAGGAACTACTGTCGTCGTTCCAATAGCGGCCGTCAACCTTTCAGCTTCCATCTGGGGCGAGGATGCCAAGGCGTTCAAACCCGACCGATGGCTCGAGGACGAGCGCGGTCACAACGGGATACCAAGCAAGGCGAGAGAGATTCTCGGACATCGTCATCTACTCACGTTCACGGACGGTCCGAGAACATGCATCGGGAAAACGTTTGCGGTCACCGAGTTCAAGGTAACTCACCGTTTGTTTCCGTCGTTGAGTTCGGGCTCTGATGTCCGTGCAGGCCGTGCTATTTGTGCTAGTCAAAAACTTTGTGTTCGAGCTACCCGATGGACCGGATACGAAGATCGAGATGACCAGAGGGTTCCTCCCGAGGCCGCGCATCGCTGGTGAGGAAGCATGCCGGGTGCCTCTTCGCGTGAGGCCATACGTTGGATAAAGGTCTAAGACTGTTTGATGTTTTTTCCTTTTCTATTTTAAAATCTCTACATGCGCACGTCCTCTCGCTTTTGTTTTCGTTTTTTGTTATGAACATTGTAACACGTCCATCCAGACCACTGGTGATATTTTATTACTGTTCTCACTTTGCGCAGATCTGTATGTAACTAGTCCTGCCTGTAGTACGATAGCGTCGTTTTGCATAATAAGTTCTGCCCTTCCCCATCGAGGAATGGGTTTATGGCTCACTTAGTTACCAGTATGACTCGAAGGCGATGGCACGTGGATCCATGGCGAGGATCAAATTCATTCCAAGTTATGTAAATTAGTCGTTGAGCTGCTAACTTACAAACTGCGTACAGGTGATCCCAGCGAGATCCCGGCTTGCGGTGGCTGAATTGATGTTCTTGACAGATGTTGGATGATGAAGGCGCCGTTGAGTTTCTTTGAGACGACGCCTTTTGGGTGGTACGTTGGCCTTGGGTTTATTTGATCGACGACACATGTTGATGGGATTGTAGGGCTCTGAACATGTTTTCCCGTGATATCTCTGTCGTTGATATGGTCCTTGGGAGGGGCAAGTTTATCACTCGCAAGAGGTGTTTGTCTGAAGTTAACTGTGTTGCCAGGTCATCCAAAACTTGATCAGGACGTGTGCATCCACGGGGTCCATTATTCTGGTCATTGGTATCACTGTGAGAGTGGTGAGAGTCAACTGTAAGATACACTCCACTGGCGCACCGATCATGCCTGCCGATCTCGGCACTGGGATTCCATCCTGTATACCACATACCACTGGCACAGTCCGAGCTCACATGATCCTGGTACATTGATGCATCATTATGCGCTCCTCTCATCAATGTGTGACGAAGAACACGCTTACTGTCATGCCTTCACCATAGTACATACTAGTGTAGTCTACACACTGGTAATAGTGGTCCACCTGTGTCTCGTCATGTCGTGCGCACTGATGCATCACCGGCACCCATCGCATCACGCTCTGTCGCAGTCCCCCCATTGTATGTCACAATTGTGAGTGATGCATTAATGAAAGTTATGTCGAGCGTGGCGCTATGCATCACTTTATGTCGTCTGCGCATATATCGAGCGAGATGCATTTGATGCATTAGAATTCTTCATGGTTCATGCCTTCCATATGTTGTATGGAGCATGATGCATTACTCACTGCACCATACCACCTTAGGCTCCACTCTCACTGGCAGGACGTTAGCCCGAAGAGGTACAAGAGTCGGTCCATCCGCACGGCATCTTCCGAATTAAATCTAATTTTAGCGCGCGTTGCTTGCAGCGCTCTGCAAGCTCTTCCAGAGCGCGTCCCGACCAGCGTGCACGTCCGCAGCAACGAGCGCACAATCGCACAGTCACATCGCCTGCTCCACTCCCGCCCCCGCCCCCGCCACCAACCTGCCCGTCTCGCCCCTCCCGCTTCCATACCTCGGCGTCGTGCGCTCTCG
>JBBPPG010000304.1:0-29886 GCA_038091855.1 Leccinellum luteum | reverse complement strand
CGACGCTGCTCAAACATTTACAACTCCGCTTGAACATGCCGCGGCTACACGTGATACGTCTGGAGTCCAGACGTCCAGAAAATTCATTTCCCAGATGTCCTCTGTCCGTGGATACTATCTATGATTGGAATTCCGGAAAAGTGGTCCCTTACCAATCCCCGAATCCTGAAATAGCAGGTCACGGGGCTACTATGGTCATCTGCATAAACCGCAATATTGAGCAAGCCTCATAATGCGTGTCTTCAGCGCAGAATAAAAATCGGCAGTTCAGAATTATCTAGACGAAGCGCACAACTGGAGATCCTAGTAAAGGCATGGAACTCAGTCTGAACACGATGCCGAGATTGATTCAATTTTGGATGTGCAGCCCACCTCGCATTGCTATTTGCTAGAAATCCATATCGGATTGATCGTCGATTTGGACAAGAGGAATATATCAGAGCGATCGTCTCCGATGGGGCGAGCCACGCAGGTGGTATATTCTCTCCATAGCAAGCTCTGCGACTTACGGAGATCTGAGACACCGTTTGTCCAGAATACCAGTGTTGCCTCGGAGCATCCAAAGTCGATCTGGCTCTGAGATTCCCTTCGCCCGAACAAATAAAAGTATTGAGGGTCAGTGAAGGCACCGAGAATACGGACGAGACAACCCCTACTGCAGACAGGATCACGATGTCCTCTGCTTCGTTCAGACTTATGAGAAGAGTCATGCAAGATGAGTATCAAATGATAGGTTCGTCCAGTTTCTATGGTGCTGAAACGTGCCCGTTCCACTAGGTCATACGCAGTTGATCGATACACCGGCCGGCTGTATGCAAGAGGACCTGGAGAGGCTTGTTTTCACGAAACACTTCATGGGAAACGCACTGACCTTTGTCGAATCAACCAGGACCAAAGTTCCTATATCTGTGAAGAAACTGACGCAAGCTTCGACGCAGGATCTACTCCTAGATTCCACCGCTGGCTAGTAGTGCTTCGGGAGGCCTCGCTCCATTAAGACTTGGTCCTGTTGTGGAAGATCTAGATGATGAACGGCTCTCGGAGCGAAGCGCTCAGCTGTGGCAGAAGTTGAAGGTATTAGCAATTCACTGAGCACGAGTTGATCAAACGGCAAGGCCATTATTAGTTTCAAAACATACCGTCGGACCGTCGCTTGTGAAAGGCTCGGTTCGATGCCAGCATGCACAGACTGCCCTCATTGAGCTGGATTGATGTCAATATGATAGTGTTATTACTTCAAATGTACTTTTTTTCTCGATTACTGGACGTGGAGTAAGCACATAATTTGGCACGCACCAGTACTCCACCGCGACTTTCTGAAACACACTCGGAGGTTGTGGCGTTCGATGATTGAGTGTACGAGCGGTAGGAAGGCTTAAGGGCCGCCATGCAATCACAACCTGGTAGCCCACTGGCAGTCGATGGATGAGGCTTGTGTGACTCGTGAGTCGCAAATCTAGAACCGGAGCATGGAGTGCAGCTACGAGCCATACCATGTATTAGATCAAACGAATCACCGCTGAGGCGTCGATTGCCCCCCATCTGGAGTCCAATCTATCGTCAGACGACCACCCGAAGATACAACTGTAAGAACATCTCTAAACCTCCCGATCACTGCTTTGAAGCTCAGAGACGAGTCACAAGTCACGACAAGCGCAGATGACAGAGCAGTATCGACGCGGACATTCAGGTGATGGTTGTGCTAGCGAATTTCCCTCGACATTCACTGCTGCTGGCTCCAAGCCAGTGGTATCTATCACGAACACGCCCGGTGACCCCACACAACGTCTGACGAACAAGATTAGCGACGCTTAGGCTTAGAAGACACCTGTCCCATGGATCGCAACGTACCAATGCCCGCAACCATCTCTTTTATTGCACGAATCACTGTATGCGATGCGCCTGACGACTCGATCAGCGAAAGTCCCCGCAAGCAAGGACGTCAGCAACAAGGTTTGTCGTCCCCGTTCCGATAAGACCTCTCAGGTGGAGAGAGCGGAAATGCATCCGATATGATTTAAAACTTACTTGCCGCGCGTCCCTCTTTTAGGAGGCACGAGTCAATCATGATCTTGAGATGTACCTCTTGCTACAATCTCTGTTGCCATAACGACGTTGGGTTTACTAGAACGTGTTCACAGCGTGAACCCACCTCCCCGCAAATGTTGCACGTCTCAGTATATGACAAAGACGGCATCCGTGGTGAATTGTACATGATGCCTTGTCATATCGTGGATCACGAATGCGGACAATAAGCAAGCCTTGGCGCGCTTTCGTATAACGATCAAGGACGGAACTCCTCTAGCGTGTGTAATATGCTGATAAGTAGATGGAGATGAATCAGCTCAATCGGCAATGCCATGGTCCCGTCTGGCATTGCGGTCCGTTCAATCTTTCCAAAGTTAGACGCCGATTTTCATCAAAGCTGAACGAACGTGCGATTCGACCGTGTACATCACCCATATCTATGCGCGATGTGAAACGAAGTCTATTACATCTCGTGAGTTAATCCACGTGTTGAACGAGAAATTAATGGAACGTGTTACATGGATTATGACGGGGATGATGCATGCCCGGTTCTTGTGTTTAGGGATGACGTTGATACATGATGATAAGATGAATACAACTGTTTCATTGCCGGTGAATGAGTGGATACGAGAATGACGAAACGGTGGCAGACCGTACCCGAGTAAAAAGCTGTCCCAAAGTTGCCGTGGCCATCCTGTCGAGTCGGGCTGCAAGACCATTCTCTCCTTCTTGAGTACTTCAGCCAAAACATCAGGGAACGAGACCCCACGATACGTTCGAGAAAAAAATGCGAAGCATACTTGAGCATCGGTGAGATCCTGAGCTTTAAATCAGTCTGCCCACGCCAACGCGATCCCATATCATTGGGATCCACCCCAGCGGACGACGCGCCCATATTCGGGTCAACATCAGGCTCATGAGATCACCAGTGGCCCATCCGCGAACGTCCGTTCTGCCCGCTTGCGCCACCTTCTGAAGTTGGCTCCTGATGTGGCCTGTCGCAGGCGTTAGGCAGGCGGATTCTGTTTTTTTTTTTTTTTCACGGACGAGGATATTATGGGAAAGCATTGTTTCGATGAATGGGTCAACGACGTTCGGAGTGCCCAGCCGTCGACGTTGTCTTCGCCGTTGCGAAATTCAAATTGTAATAATTCGGGTTCATTATGGGAGGTCCCTTTCTGGAGTACTATGTGCTAAGCGAGAAGCTCACCTTCATGGACGGATCATGGACAGGCTTCAAGCTGTGGGGAAATGCCCAAGTTCGTCAAAAGTGGCGACTGTCATGGTGCCTCCCCAGGAATCCAACTATGTCCTGTCAAACTGTGGTGGAAACAAACACATTCGATCATTACCGGTCTTTCATATGAAAGTCGGTCGAATCCTGTGTATGCGAACCCGTCGAAATACTCCGAGTGCTTGCCGCCATAGGCTGAGCGTTGAACATTGAAATATTGACGTTGGACCAGCTGGAAGGAGTTCGTGTACTGTGGCAAACCCAGCCACTGCGACTGCTGACTCACCCAACCCCAACCCAACCGCCACAACATCACCACTGAGCTCTACTATTATTCCGCCTCGGTTACCAGGCTAGTCAAGCTTCAAGGTTTGCCATCTTTTTGTCTAGACACTGTTCCGGACAACAGTTGTCGCATCATCGTGCTGTATTGCCAAGCAACCATGTCCATTGGTACTCATCATCATATGCTTACCGCGCGGCCCATTGTGCAACGCCACTGATCAGATCGCTACAATAACCCTTGCCGATGAGTCTCCGGCCGTGGACAGATCACCTTCGATCGAGTTGGTTGAATGGAGGGTTTGTAAACTCTACCACTGGTGCAACTGTCCAACGCCTCCGCACAAACACCAAAGTTTCCCTTTTTTGAAATCGGTACGCTTCCAGCAAAACTTCACTTCTAGACTCGGGGCGAGGGTTATCTTACCATCCGGAACTTTTCAGAGAACCGGGCCGTCCCCTAGAATCTCATTCCAGCAGTGATAAGATACAGTTTTCTGTTACCACAAAGTCATCGGATTCATCCGTCGACTTGACAACCATCAAGAGCCACAGAAGTTGCTCATTTCCACTCTTCGTGGGGCTAGAAGTCACTCTGTTTGTGCATGTGTGCATGTGTAGTGGAAAGGGAGAGATCCTTTTCCGCATCCGACACTGGCTAGACCGTGGCGGCAGGCCGTTCCAGGCCTGGGACCACCGTCTGACTGGGGTGGCAATGTGAAATAAGTTCCTCCAAACTTTGTATCCTCGACGGCAAAGTTCCCACTTATGGCTTGGTGTCCCTTGTTTCGGGTATGTTCCCTCGGCCACCGATGGTACTAAATCGGGTGTTGACGAACCGAAACAATGGTACGATAACATGTAACTTGTATGTTTCATGGTCCGGCGAGCCCCCTGTCGTCATCATTATACGTCCGAACGGACATGGTAAATTAATCCGATGATCAGTATGTACCAATGTGAAACGCTCCTTGTGGCTCTCTAAACCTTGGCCGCTAGGGTGCGGATCTGTGGGATTAATATTGTGCCATTGTTACTATGATAGTGACTCGTCCTTGCGGAAGCAATCACTCTGAATGGTGCATGTGACTTGATCAATAAATCGTATCAGTGAATGCAATTTCCGAGGACTCATCGGTGTACCGAACCAAAGTTCAGCGTTCAGGAAGGGACTGAAAAAGATGACGGGCTCAATGCTATCAAGTGTGCGATGAGCGATGAAAGAATAGATTGTCATCCGTACGGAAAGTGAGCGGAAGGGAGGAGAAATCGCAACTAGTCCAGAACCTTGACATCTTTTACTCTTCATATGATTTCGCCGAGACCTCCGCCGACTACTACCTTGGAAACTCTGACTGCGAGACATGTGAAACAACAAGGGAACGACCCTGCCTTGGTCCTGATAGTGAGAAAAAAAGAGGAAGCGGCCATATCGGGGGTATAGACTCATTGATCGAGTCAGCCAGAAGGATGTGTGTGGCACAATCTCGGCAAGCCCGAGGAATACGCAGCTGGCCCGCCCTTAGGTAGAGCACGTCGTATTCGCCATTGGTTCCAGAACTGGATACTATGTCCGATGACCAGGGCGTCGTTGACGTTACACGTGTAACGTCGGGCAGCCCCGAACTGTGTAAGTACAGTCCAGATCGGGCATGACGAGGAAATGGCTGTGAGCCCGAGCAAAGAAGTCATGATCACCACCAATAGCAGAAGTGGATGCCATGTCCCATAACGAGAACGTCATCGATGCTACACGTGTAACGTTTGGCGGCCTCAATCGGTGTACAGCCTGGATCGGGAATGACAGAGTGTGGCGGAATCTCGGTGGACCTGGTAAAAAGATGACCAGCTAACTTGTCAGAAAAGTGCATGGCATTCACCACTAATACCAAAAGTGGATGCCGCATCACTCATGACGTGAAGACGTCGTTGACGTTACACGTGAAACGGTTGGCGCGTGCGACCTCCAAATTCCATACAACCTCATCAGGAATGAAACAGTCTTGGCCGAGAAAACTCGCCAGAAAGCTGTGGAAATCAGGAAGCTGGCCTGCTGTCAGAGAAGCCTCACATCCGCGCTAGGGTTCCCAGAAATGGATGCCGTCGCTGATTCGGAAAGAGCGTCGTTGACGTTACACGTGTAACGTTGGGCGGCCGGCAAGTGCCAACTGCGAGTATAATCTTGGTTAGTTGGCTAAGCGGAGCCGACCGTCGGCTGCTGCCGAGCCGAATTTCGAACCACCTTGGTGTTGAAGTTGCTTCTCGTTCTACCAGGCAGTGTGTCTACATAAGTCTACATAGTGAGCCTTCTCAATTTGTTTCGCGAGAAAGTTAACGAAACCTGCATTATCACTGTCCAGGCCCAAAGTTTTTTTTCCGAGCGACGCTTCAATGAATATTGCAATCCATTTCAGAATGCAGCTCGTAGAGTGACAGCAAGGTGCGTGCGAGCGTAAGGGTCAACCTCGGCGGAAAACCTGAATTGCTTCGCTCAGGTTGGCACTGGGCTCAGCCTGTCCCCGGACTAGTCGAGTATGGAATCATCAAAGTGAAGGATGCGCCACGAGAAGAAACAGTGTTGGCCGACTTGCATTTCCGAGGGTGTGGTCAGTTGGAGAACAGAGGCGGCCAAACCAACCAACCGTAATGGAGTGAGGGCCCGGGATATTTGATCCGCTTAGTCATGGATGGAGCTTGCCAAGTTTTACCACACCCGGCCGTACCATCCTTTCAAGGTGACTTTCTAGGAATCCGTGGTCGAGCACGCGGGTACCTGTCAGGTGCGAAACTTGCATTATGGTTCGACCTTCTGGGTTCTGCGGGCCGAAGGATCCCTCCATTCCTTCCCGTAAGTGCGAACAAACCTACCGTCCGCTCGTCAACCCTGCGAATGATATCATCAACCAATTAATTCGAAGCTCTGGCGCGGGAAGGGTCGTCGGCCGGATCATACATGGGTAAGTAGGGGTTGAATTCCATCCAGCGTACTCAGATTAGAACTTCGCAGCGCTGGCAACCTGTTCAATTCTGCGACTAAAGATGGTAGTAGTCTCGCATTCTATGACAAATACAACCCATGACTAGCGAGATTGATGGTGAAGAACGACCCGTTACTGAGTTCGGGTAAGTCGGGCTCCATTTTTGTGCTCGCGCTGCTACGTGCTTACTCGGATCGCTCGACTGCGGAGAAGGTTCCGTCGTCCGAGAACCGTCGCACTTGAAGGATGCAAGTCCCCGCTCCTCACGGAAATGGGAACAATTAGCAAACAAGTTGCTACTGGTGGGGGTAAGTTGGCTCCTGTCTCTTCACCACCAATGTGGCGCAAAGTATCTGAATTAGATCTCCTGAATGCGATTCTGGACCTCCTGTCCTCTTTCAAACTGCTCGATCTCGCATTGTTCGCTCCATCGAGTTATAGTGGATGCTCACGACACAACGGAACAGTCGTATATGATACACCCTACAGGTATTTCTATCACCGCAGATCCGGACGATCAAACTGGTTGCGAATGTGTCCTCCGTAGAATGTTGTTTCGTCAAACACCTGCCGATGGTAATCTCGGGTGACGGGTTCTTGTTCAATCTTTGTCACATCGACAGCGGCACGCGCGGCTGGAGTGGCACATTTATTCGCATTCGTCTGTCTGCTGAACGCTTTGGGCAGATATTTAATACCATATCTTGATCGATTTTCGTGGCAGCCCGAAGACCAAGTGTGTTCGGCTCGAAGCTATGAACTCACTAACCAAATGTTGACTTTCAGGATTCCAAATGGAGTTGTCTCGTCCTTCTCTGTTTCCTAGACTTTGTGAAATTTATCTATCGACTTTCCGTCGAGCGTTCATGTACGTATTAATCAAGTTGATAAGGTATTTCGAGTCATACCAACCGTCCGGCGGCTCAAAGAAGCCTTTATTCATTTCATTGATTATGTTCGAATTCTTCTATTGCTCGCATTGCAGCCCTGACTCGTTCACAGTTGACTTTAATCATACTTCTTAGTGCATTCCGGTGAATGCCGACATGAACAAGCATGCTCTGACTCAGTCAGAACGTTTCACTTTTCAGTCATTCAAATGTCAGTCATGCACTGGTATATGTGATACAGGCGCCACCATCCCTGTCCGAGTCAGCAGTTGTGCGTCAAATTCTTGCCCTTATTCAAGTTGGAAAAAAATTGAAATAATAATGTCCATGGTCCCGCGCGTTTTTACCCGATCAGCCCGCGATGAGACCTCATGTGCTTGACCATGCTTGAACTCGAAGCCCTGACCCCATTGTTCGCCAGTTTTGACTATCTGTTCGCCCATTCGCCATTGTATGCACAAGGCACAAGTCATTTAGATGATGCATACATCAGGCATGATATTGCCGTAGAAACGCCCCGCCTTCTGCCCCACCCGCCGGTCCACTTCGAATGGTTTGATCGGCTCAAGTTAATCCCACCCATCGTGACTGGAAGAAGTCCTAGCCTTGAATTGAATTTATCGAGGCAAGACATATGCTGCTGTGTGTCAGGAACAAGTAGCATTTCGTCTCACATCTGGTTCGATGCTGGTTCGAATCTTTTCAGTTGGTCTTGAATCGTGACCCATCCCCGAAGTAAACGAACGAGCCCTCTAAGAATCTTCTTTCGAGTCAGGACCGTCGGGCCCAAAGTTTCGGATAGGGAGTTGCTATGGTGCTCAGGAGCTACCGCGGCCAGCTTTGGCTTCCGAGTCTTCGAGTCTGAGTCATTGACTATGTAGTGAACAGTCGACCGCATCTCATCCATGCTGACACGTGCGGGGCCATTCCTTTTTTGTGAAATCCCCGACGTGTGGGATCGAGCTTGGGAGGGGACCGACACAGGGCCTGGCTGAATTTAAAAAATGTAAGCCATACACCGTCCACGCTGCAAAGTAACCGCGGGGCGTGTCAGGTCCATCGATGTTATCATTCATGCATGTTATCATTCACGCGCTATCGCCGATGGCTGGGCATATACAATCGCAAGCATGATTGACTGTCCCAGGGTAAGGCGTAGGATGGGATTTCGCCGCATCATGATCGCTCGACCGCTGTGGGGCAATTAGTGCTTCCTCATTTCCCTCGCCGCATTCCATGACCACATGGCCAGTTACTATGGTATGGTTTGGTACGGTATGACTCTCCACGATGCGATAGACAATGATCGTATGATCGTGAATCGTGATCAAGATACGGGATAAGCGAGCAGCCTAAAACGGGATCTCCGCACGTGTCCAGGGCGCCACTGGCCGACGGTCCATCGCTCTCCCTCCGGGCCCTTCACCCGCCTCGCCCTCTTCTGCCCTCCTCCCCACCGCAGCACATCCCGCCCCACGCCACCCCATGCGTTTTCACCAAGGGAAGGATGCGGGCCCACTTCTGTGGTTCCGTTCGTCCGAGGGAATCCCGAACTTGATTGATGTGGCGTACTATCACCATTCTTCATTCAGTTTGGTTTGGGTTTTCCGCATTCGGTCAACACGTCATTTGACACGCGTCCTCCCCCCTCAGCCGCATGTCTGCGTTTCCCTGGCCTGGGACTCGGGTTATCATTGCGCCTCCGTTCGACCAGCTGCTCAGACAGGATTGAGGCTCTCCTACACGCACAGTGCACCGCGAGGAGACCCACGTCTGTCTCTGGTAATGGCAGATGCCGGCTGAAAGGGGGAAAGGGGGTTAAAGAGCCTCGTGGCACATGGCGTTTATGCGTCCATCGAATCTTCTCCCTGATGCTTTCCAAAAATGGATTGAACCACCCCCCTCGTTTCGCCTCTCTCGATCAGGCAAGTTGGGCGGAATGACTCGGACGCGTTCTGTATTGAACCGACTGTGTTGCTGCGGAAACCGTCGTTGGTACGTCGAGAATGGATGATCTATTCATTACGATGACCGTAACTGCCTTCTCGATAGACATGCGATACGAACATCACTTCCCTGGAGTCGTCGTGGCAGGTCAGATTCATCTATCTCTCTCAAGCCTGCCGCTGTGAGCCTGAACTGTCGTTGTCGAGCGTTTCAGCTTAGCGACGCATGATCTGAGCGCAGCACCGAGCACGCTCTGATCGGACGTGGTCCGGCGCCAGGCCTCGAATTCGTTCGTGTCTGTTCCATCGGCAGCACCTAGTGCCCCCTCGCGTCGGGCTGCGCTGCCCCCCGTTGTTTGTCTGTTCGATCGATCATTCATCCGCAACGGTCGCCGTGGAGGGACTAAGGCCTAAGGTGCGTGTCCGGTTTTGGAAATGTCACAATGATCTCTCTCCTATCTCTCTCTGTTTTTGTCTCCCTCTCCTTACATGTCACTTTCTCTAGCTGGACGCGATGTATTACGGGCCGTGTCGCGTCGGCTAGATCTGATATACTTAACGTATCCAAGTTCTTCCGCTCGATATTATGAAAAGGTGCGCTGGTTGCCGTACGTAACGACGCATAACAAGAAGGGATCTTGCATGTTTCAAATTTAGGATCCCACCAACCAAATACCTGTGATAACGGTCTGTTGCAAAGGACTGAACGAGGGGCGCAGCTTCGAACCATTCTCAAAAACGGTGGAAGGACCAGTATCAGCTCCCCTTCATCACCCCTGTTGAATAAGTTCCGACTCATTTCAAGTTGAGTTCGGACCTGAACTTTTGAACGGTGCCTTGCTATACTACATCCGACTCAACCGAGGCAAGTCGTAGATACATGGTATGTAACTGGGACTAAAATTTCTGTATACAATACAGATACATTATGATCATGATCCGTTCGTTCCTCCCGGGGAATCCAGTCCCCGTGGCTGAGAACTTCAACTCGGACGGGGGCAGCGCCATCATTGATGGCGGCATGACATTCATTGGTGGGTCGTTTAAAATAACGCCCTCCGGCTTTGTTCCGATCAAGGGGGTTCAACTTTTGACAGATGACGCACATTTAGACTTTTTCTCGTGCGGAGAGCTGAAGGGGAGCGGCTTTTCCTGTAACACACTCTTCTCTAGTTATTTGGACGGCGGCAGTTCGCGTAGAACCTGGATGGAACATTTACTATCATCCGGCGAGGACGCATTATGACAGTCAAGACTTCCGCAGGGCCAAGTCGGCCTGAGGGCAGTCCATGCATCTTCCGCCCGGCTTACGACATCACACCGCCCACGGTCAAAGTAAATAATAATAATAACGGTATGTCTCTCCCACATCGTCTGATTTGCCAACGTTTTTCCGCACTTTTTCTCTGGGAGGGGGCACACGATCGAATGTCTTGGGAACCAACCGAGAATCGTCCGTGGCGTGGTTCACAGTTCTAGCACGGAACATGGATGATATCATGCAATTCGAGTGAGTGGGAATCACAATTATGCGAACGCGCCGGAGAAGCTTCGCGCCAGCATCCGACTCCGCCACCTACGTAGTATACAATCATACGCGGAGCCAGTTTCTTTTCCCCACTGGCATCCAACAGAATAGAAATACTGGAGTAACGCACGTCCCTACGAACCTGTTCCGAGCGTGTCGGAGGTCTAAGAAGAAAAGAAAAGGGAAAAACTGTCGAAGGGAATCTAGAGCCATATGGCTATATGATGATGGCGTCACTCTACCGTTAGCGAGATGAACGGACCATCGTCGTGACAGTGGAGTCTGGGGAACTTCCTGTGCACTCTACGGGACGGCGAGGTCAATCACCCATCGCCGGTACTCATGCATCTGATCACCCGACATATTCATGCGAAAGATTCTTGAAGTGCTGACTGAACACTGCAATCGACAATACCACAAAGCCATTACCCGGTGGCCCCTGATGACGTCGATGCCCCGTGCCCAACTTGTCGGCTGTGCGACATCTGATCCCGTCAGCGCCGAGTTCACAAAGCACGGGAAATTCGGGAGGATCGGACTCGGACTCAGAGTACGAAGCGAGGACGGATGATGGAAATAGATGGTACAGCGAATCTGTCTGGAAAGGAGTGTGACATACGCACTGATCACCCGCACGATAGGCAGTAATAGGGAGAGTCCGTCCACTGCGAGGTAAATCACATTTTGCGCCCCCACAGCCACCTTGCTGGGTGAGGGGACGTGGATAACGGATATGTTGCACCGGGCGTGATGGAGTGGGGGCAGGCGCCACGAGCTCTCGTCGAACCACGTTGGGACAGTGGAGACAGACTGCCGGGCCCAAACTTCCAAACAAGGCAGGTTGAAAGTAAACTGGAGCGAAGCTGGGGCTTGAATGATTCGGACGGAAGGAACCAAAAGGGTGGGCCTCAGAATAGAATCGGGCTCAGCGATCCGAGTAAGCGGTGCCGCGCGTCGGCGGAGACTGGTTCGTGTCGAACCAGCCGTCTTGCCGCGGGAAGAGAGGTGCGGCCAATGGAAGATATTACGTGTGTCATGCAAGTTTAACGAGTCAGGATCTGGATTCTGCAGATAAGGAGGGCGGAAAAAATACGGAATTTTTAGCGAAATTGGGGGAAGACGTCGGAATGATTATCTTGGGAATTTCGCCGGCCGAGGAAGGTGGCAAAAACGGCGAAAAGACAATAAGAAATTTGTTTGTCCGGTTATTTGTACACGGAATGGACGCGAAAACGGGTCTCATACACAAAGGATGGGTATCGATTTGATAAGCGTCATCTCTCCTGCATCTTCATTGTCTCACCAATCCGGGTCTTCTCTTCCAATTCCGGTAACATGCCCCTGCTGCCATACCTTTCAAGGTTTAGGTTCAAGCCAGTTTCGTCCCGCTTTCTAGATACTGGTATATAACGAGAAGTCCGTATTGTTTTTCGCTTTTTGTGCCCCACTCGCCAATTGTTCTTGCGATCGCGCCTGTGTGACAACCGTATCAAGTCAGCTAGCCTCGTTCCCACCAACTATCCCTCTATTATTCAAGGCCCCCCCGCAATTAACGCCTCCCCTCCCATTATTCCCCCCTTTACCCGAACGAGTTTGCTCACTAGCAGCCATTGTTCGCCGTCGAACAATCATGCCTGCTCTTCGCACTCGCGATACCCCCTCTCAATGTGAGTCCTCCCGCCTCCTCGATCAGCTCGTCGTAGTCGCCATTAGGATCTGACCACTCACCGTGTCCAGCACTTGAGGTGATTGCGGACACCATCCAACCGCCAACCCTGGCCATTATTTCACCGACGCCGCGCGCCGTCACCTTTCCTTTCAATCAAACCTATACCAGTCCTTACTCGTCCCCAGCTGCTTCGCCATTTGAGCCAGATCTCCGGAAGCTCGCGCTCAGCGATCAACAACCTGCCCTCATTCGCACCCTCTCTCCCATTTCACCTTTAGACACATCGTGCACCACATCGTCATCCACATCCGTCTTCTCGACCACGCCAACGACATCGCTGTCGACATTCCCCTCGACGCCATCATCACCGCACAAACGACGCAAGTCATCGATATGCAGCGATATCGAGCGGAGACCGAAAAAGGGCGACGACGACTATATTAAGCGCCCCGAGAATGCGTTCATCCTGTTCCGCAGAAAATGTTGCGAAGACCGTCAGGCTGCCCAGGAGGACGCAGCACTCGATGGCCCAGCGAAGAAGCAGCGCCAGGCAGATCTATCCAAAACGATCAGCCAACAATGGAAGGCACTCCCACCCGAAGAGCGTCTATATTGGGAGGAGCTGGCGAAGGAGAAGAAGAAGGAGCACGAGCAGATGTACCCCAATTACGTCTATCGACCCCAGAGGTGCAAGGATCGCAAGGGAAGGAAGGGGAAGCGTGGCGAAGAGGGCGACCTCGAGTCCAGCATTTCGTTCGTCCTTCCTCTCTGTGCACCTGCGGTCAGCAAAAACCACGGTCGTTCATCATCGGCACCTACACCCCCACCTCGCCAGACCATCCAAATTCCAACAGTCTACATGCCGTCTTGCCCCACTTCGCCATCAATGGTGCCGATGATGAATCGAAGAGCATCGCATCCGGATCACGGATCAAGTTCGTCTTCTCAATTCGATTTCGTGGGTCTGAATACTGCTATGCCCCACCAGCAATATTCCCCGTCGGATGTGTTCCCCGGAGTCCACGTAAGTCGTTTCAATGTTCCCGAAACGATCATCCCTGACTATTTTTGATAGGCTTACCACGGAGCCCCCGAAAACCTGGCGCTATCAAGTGACGGATCAATGGGCCATATCGTCCACCACATGGGATCTCCAGTATCGTCGGTCAGCTCAGGATCCGGACCACCATCCCCCACGTCGACTACGTTTGCTCCCTTGAACTGTGTGCCAGCTGATTTCTCGTATCCATGCGATGGACTCGGGCCACAGGCTGGGTCATTCTGCGGAAGTCACTTGGACAATCTACCGCTGGATTGTTCGTGGGACGCCGCCAACGCATGGTCGAATCAGAGTCAATTGCTTGCGGCCGACGAATTCGATATGAGCGCCATTCCACCTGTCGAGCTTGGTATTCCCGGGTGCGGAGACGAAATGTTGCCGTGTCTTCCATCTGGGACGTTCAACATCGGATACAACCCTGGCCACTATGATCCTATGGTTATCGAATCGAGTCAATACTCCAGCGATTCACAAAACTCAGACACATTTGAGCAGCTCTTCAATTTCGAAGGAATGCTCGCGGCGCACCACGGGTATTAGACTCTTCGAACCAATGCATGCTGGCGTCCATTGGCTTCTTTCATGGACTCTTCTGCATACCTGACGGACTTTTCTTTCCTGTATTAACACCCCTCAGTCCACGCACACCGTTGCATCCACAATACCCACGCGCTGCTGCCACTCACATTTCTTTCATCATTTCGTTTTAAAAACCATGCGCTTGACCTCGATCCTCTTGGTTTAATTGTGGATAAACCTGTTGTTCGATTAGTTTGTAGTGATATCTTCAATGTGCATATCCCTCACATTACGCACTCAGCATTTCCCGACGACGACCTTCGTGCATATTTAACACGTATTACGCCCCATCTGTCACTGTCTTTTGCTTTTTTGCTTTTCTTTCATTCTTGATTATTATGCCCTCGAATTGACGATTTTTCACGTACCACTCAGATACGTCCCTCACTCCTTGCCTCGAGCATCGTCACGAAGATACCCTGTTGTAGTAACTTTTTATGTATCGAGGTTGCGCGGCAGAATGCATATCTTTGGAGACAAATTAGGTGAGGTAAGGGACGTGCTTCGGTAAGAGTTGTCTAACATGTTCGGGGAGGAGAGGCGGAAGAAAGGATGTATTCAAAGGGACGATCAGGTGACAAGACATACAAGAGCCTCACAAAGTCCTCGCGACGAGAAGCTGCTTGGAGCAACGGGGGTAACGTCGGCGACGGCTCAAGTCCAAGTCACGTGCACGTGGTCTCGTGGCGTTTAGCGTTCGCGATCCTTCGAGTGTACTAACTAACACTACAGCGATTCGTTTTGGCCATGGCAGGTAAGTCGGCCACGTAGCATGCGAACAAAGAAAGTGCAACGTTCTGAAGATCCATATATTCGTTTACCTTTGAAATAGACCACTTCGAACTATCTTCCCCGCCCTTTGACAGCATTTCGCAAGTCCGTTTCTCGTCTACGAATCCAGATCAGCTGTTGGTATCCTCCTGGGACACGGTATGTCTTCTCAGATACTCACGAATCTGATGGTGTTCACTCGCCCACTCATTGCGGTCGTTCGTTCGTTCGTTCGTCATGCGTTCCAGACTGTCCGCTTCTACGACGTCGTCGCGAACGAGCAAAAGGCCAAGTTCGATCACCGCGCTGCCGTGCTCGCGTGCGCGTTTGGAGATGCGACACATGCTTATAGCGGGGGGCTAGATACGGGAGTACGAGAGTACGTTGTCGTCGTTCTTTTTTCTCTGGCTATGTTATCCCAATTCTTTTTCTTATCAGGCTCGATTTATCGGCCGAGAAAGTCACATATCTGGGACAGCATGAGAACGCGGTATCTGCGATGAGCTATGCTCGCGAACAAAGTGCGTTTTTTTTTGTTGCTCTCCCTGTCGTTCCCCTAAACACGACGCACAGACACGGTCATTACTGGTTCCTGGGACCAAACGCTGCGGTTCTGGGATCCCCGCGCGGAGTCGGCCGAGGTGCTGTCGCACACCCTCCCCGAGCGCGTGTACGGTATAGACATCGTCAATCACACGCTCGTGGTGGCCATGGCCAGCCGATTGTTCCACATCTATGACGTGCGCAAGATGGGCGGAAACGAGCCGGCACAGACGAGGGAAAGCAGTCTCAAGTTCATGACGCGGAGTCTAGCGTGCATGGCGGACGGTCAAGGTTAGTCGGGGAACCAGAGCCCATTATACATGGCTGACGACGGAGGTTCATCACATGACGCATCGTTGTCGTCGTTACAGGGTATGCCATCGGTTCCGTCGAGGGTCGCATCGGCGTCGAGTATTTCGATCCGAGCCAAGAAGCGCAGGAAAAGAAGTACGCGTTCAAGTGCCACCGGCAGACGATCGATGACGTGGATCATGTCTGGCCGGTGAATGCGCTCGCTTTCCACCCCGTGTTAGTCGACTTGGTAATTCTACGACGGATGTTGCATCGCTAATCCGTTTTGAATAGATATAACACGTTTGCGTCTGCGGGGTCTGACGGTACGGTGTCCATCTGGGACCACAAGGTCAAGAAACGACTGCGGCAGTATCCAAAATATGCGGGAGCGATCCCTTCGGTCGCGTTCAACTGCGACGGGACGCGTTT
The DNA here is from genome assembly GCA_038091855.1 of Leccinellum luteum. Taxonomy (NCBI): domain Eukaryota; kingdom Fungi; phylum Basidiomycota; class Agaricomycetes; order Boletales; family Boletaceae; genus Leccinellum; species Leccinellum luteum. Next base: position 13,655 of record JBBPPG010000304.1, on the reverse strand, counting down.
GGCCGTCGGTGTTGGCTATACGTGGGACGACGGGGAGGAGGGGGCGAAGTCGGCGGAGCGACCGGCGGTTTGGATTAGGAAAACGGGGGAAGAGGTCAAGGTGAGTACTCGGATCGTGCTATATCGTTTACCCGGACTGAGTGAATGTCACATCGCACGGTTTCTTTGTTCGACATTCAGCCGAGACAAGCTAGTTGAGTCGCGTCGAGTCGTGCCGCGCTCCCGTTCGGTTCGTTTTCGTATGCATTCAAAAACAATGAAAATGTTTAAAAATTAGGGTATGATTTCCAATGTTGAGGTGCCAGGGCACATAGAGGTAACTCGCTCTTGCACAGTACTCCGAGAGGCCGTTTCAACGTGACCGAATATTTGGAGGAGAGAAATCCCCCCTTTATTGATCCTGTCGCGCGCAAACTGAGCATTTTCTTTCCTCCTCCCCTCCTCCCCTCTCTTCTTCGTTCTCTCTTCTTGTCTTTCACTAGAAGTGTTGGATCCACATGCAACGACGACGGATCGAGACAAAACGAGAGCCAAAGCCACACAAAGCACTGTGCAATGAACCCTCGGAGCTCCTGACATTATCACTCGAGAGCGAGCCGATAAGCACAGCCTTCCCTGCCTGCGAAGTGGGGCTGAGGGCCATGGAGCCTGCTCTCGCCCGTAATCACTACGACCAGGAAACTCGCACTGCATGAGACAGGAGGATTGAAAACTCGTTGCGAGGGGCAGTGTACGTGATCGTGATGATGCCGATGCGATGGGGGATTGGAGGAACCCCTTCCCTCCTGGTTCCCTTCCCTATGCGGGCCGTCTACTGTCTACTCGTACCGTTCGGCATCGGCAGTAGGGATTGGCTCGGGACGGTCCCACCGCCGATCCGGCAGCGTTAGGACGGCGTGTCGCAATATTAATGCCCTTCATTCTTTGGGCATCGAATCTCGATGGTGTAAGACCGTTCTGTTCTGACTTGGGTACTAGACCCTTCGCCCGGTTCTAACGGACCAGTGCCAACGCTAATCTTTCCCTTGAGAGCTTGGTTTAATTTCGTTCCTGTTCCTTGGAGAAGTGCGGTGCGTGCGTGCATGCGTGTAAGTAATAGCGGTGGTATGGTTACATGCGGCTTGAGAAGCAGCCAACGTTGGGTTGGAACCAAGTACAGTACGTCGTAGCCGGTTCGTTCGGGGCGATGAGTCGATGATCAATCTATCGTAAATTCACGCCAGATGCTGCATGTGCATGGAATATATGTATATGATGCGCGAGGTCGATCGCAGTCATGAATCATTCATTCATATTGATACGTACTATGTAGTACGTACACGAACATGGCACCATTGGCATAGGAGTCAGTGTGATACGGTACGGTACGGTATGGTGGCCGTGATGGGAGACCCACTGCATGCCCGCGAGTACCGCTGCTGCATATCTAAAGCGCCGCGGCAACAGTACCGTGAAACCTTGGATCTCGGGCTAGACCTGGTGTCGGTCTGTCGAATGACGATGGCGTGGTTGCCGCATTGCGTTCGTGTGGCATCGTCTGTGCGGAGTTGCAGGCGTCGCGGATAACCGGCCGCTGGCGAAAGGGGGACTCCGGGTCCCTTCATTCTAGCTGAAACGCTTGATCTGCACGAAACCCGGTTGGTTTCATGTCGAGATACATTGAACGTTGAATATGTTTGAATTTGCGAGATCTAAAGTCGGGAAGAAGTAAGAGCCATGCTTCGCGCTTCCAGCGACTTGCAGGGGAGATGGAGGGGGAGGGGTATGTTGTCTCTGCGCACGATGACTCAGATTGAAGTATGCGTCCTTGCCCAAAGATCCTGGGCGACTGTTGCTGAATAGATTGAGATATAGAAAGAAGGCGGGTCATTGTTAGTACAGATCACAATGCATGTTGATATCAGAGTCGTCGTTCAAATGGGTCGATGAGACCCACCGCAACGACTGATAAGCGCAAGGCTCGTCGTCGCTCAACGAGATCTGCACTCTATCTCCCGACGGGGCGGCCGGAGTGGTCCAGTCGCATTCCCCCTTGCAATGACATATTTATCCGTCGACAGATCAAACAAATTACCCTGTCATGACCGGAAGTTTTTTTAAAAACTTTGTTTCCGTGTGGACTGCGCTTCATGAGTTTGGAAACGCGACGGATCAGGAGGTACTTACTTTCAATGCGTGCTTCAGACGGGGCTGGGCGTATATATCGTGCAAATAGGTAAGCATTGCTTGTTGGTGCGACGAACGTTGTGTTTGTACATACCATGATCGAAACTGGTCAGTTTGTTCTCTTCCCCCGATCTTCATAGGGAGTCGAGTTGGGTTAGATTTATGCCGTGTTAACATAGCTGTGAATGGCAGAAAAAAAAAAACAAGGGAGGTACGGGTTACGATCATGAGACGGCATGGATTAGATTTCGTACGGCGGAGGCGAGTCTCGGGCGCATCAGATACGTGGCGCGGCGTTCTCGGTAGCTGGTACGGATCAAAAACCTTCTCTTCGCTTAGTCGAAATATGGAGACCTAGACCTGAGAATGGCAACCCTTTGAGTAACGCACGTGTATCTTGAGAGTAGTTTCAGGGTGCCTTCGAAAGGCAGGAAAGTTCGTCCACCCGAGCGTCGCTTACGGTCCTTCTTACTGGCAAGAGAGTCTGCCTGTGTTCTTGCCAACGTTCTATCGCTGCGGGATCGACTGTGTAGTGCCGTAATGATGAGATGGGGTCCAGGCGAACCGGAGAGGAACCCAGTGTGTGACCGCACGATGACCCCCACTAGCATGTGGCCTTGACGGCGATTATGACATGTTCACAAGCCCCGCCGCCTGATCCTTCCAAAAGCCGATAGCTCGGGCGTAGTGGCGGAAATGCCTGGAAAGAAAGTCAGTGGTGTCTTGAAAACGCGCGTGCAGGCAAGATGTTTGCATTGCCATCGAAACGGGATCATTCGTTGGGTGGCGACGTTCAAGCTCACATTGGGACGAGCGAGTGCTGGTAGGAAAGCGATTAGCGTCCGACAAGGTTTTCCATAGAGGGCAAGCATAATCGATGGTCCGTTTTTGGGTACAAGGGAACATCCGAAAATGGACGAGGGACTTCGTACTCTCGGTTTCGTGGGTCCTAGTCGTGGCAGTAAAATTTGCTAGGTGGGAGTCTCTCTTGCATCGGTTTTTATAAAAGTCGAACGAGAACAATAAAGCTCTTTTGTTCTCTGCCCCACTTCGCTCTTTAAGTCCCCCGGTGTATCCAATCATGCCTCCGTCCCGAATTCATGGTCGTTATTCCATTGGCCGTCGTCCATCCGCTTTCGCAAGTCCTGCATGTGAGTTGTGGTCCACTCCCGTCCCATTTTCACATATCTGATCCACCCGCCCTCCTTATAGCCATTAAGCCAGGAATTTACGGAGCATCTCCGTCGCCACGTTCTGTCACTTTCGCTCCCAACGTCACGCCCGTCACCTACAGGGAGTCCGATGATCTAGTCCCCGACGCTGCGGACGATATCCCTCTCTCCCCCGATGAGCAGCTTTTCCCACCGTCGGAACAACCCACAAACTCGTCTTCGAAAAGACGTGCTCCCCCCGGCAAGCGCAGGTCGCTTGGCTACATCCCCCGACCCCCAAATGCGTTCATGCTCTTCCGGGCCGACTTCGTCCGGCAGAAGCATGTCCCTGGATCGATCGAGACCAACCACGGCTCGCTCTCCAAGATCATCGGTAACTGTTGGCGCGCTCTCCCTCTAGAGGAAAAGCGCATCTGGGAGATCAAGGCGAAGCAGGAGAAGGAAGCACATTCCAAGAAGTACCCGGGCTATCGTTTCAGACCCATACACAACAAGGACAAGGCTAAGAAGAAAGACAAGGCTCTCCCGACCCCCGAGGATGAGCGACGTTGCGAGGAAGTCGCCCAGCTGTTGCTTGACGGGATGAAGGGCGACGAGCTTGCCGCTGCTATTCGCAAGCTAGACGAGAAACATGCCGCTGCCACTTTCCTTACCCCCCAGCAGCAACACCACTCATTCTACCCACCTCGTCGGCCCTCTTCCGTCCCTCTTCCCGACTCGCGCTTTCATGCGATTGCACTGCCTTCTGTCCCATTTTTCGCTTCTGCTTCACGCTCAGCCTCACCGGTGAACAACATCTCTCGGAGCGCCCGTGTGATCATTGGGCAGCGCCGTCCCTCCAGTGCACTGCCTCACTTCGGGCGGACCTCATGGGGAGTGGATGATATTCCAATGTACCCATCTGTTTCGCCGCAGGACTTCTATCAGCCTTCGCTTCAGCGTGACGAATCCCCTCTCCCTGCCGTCAACACCAGTCTATTCGAACAAACATTTTTGAACTCTACGTTTGGTTTCCCGGCAGGATCCGTGGAACCTACTCCAATGGTTCGTGCTCACTCGTTTATTTTTCTTACCATTGACGCTCAATCAATCTCGCAGTCCTTCAACGACTTCTTTACGAATCTTGCGCCACACACTGCTGCAGGCTCGCCTGCCACCTTTGATCTCGCTCCAATGGACCACATGGTACCTCAAGATTTGTCCCTGGATTGCATCACAGCCACTCGATTGGATCTCTGCGGGAATGCTCTCGCGGGCAGTACGGCCTCGTGGGCGAACGCATCAATGGAGTTGACTAATTCCAGCCCTTCTTCTACGTACAGCGGTTCACCCGCGCACTCGGACCTCAGTTTGCCTGTCATCGCTCCGCGGCCACAGCACGTCCCGACTGGAGCGACGTTTGACCTATGGCAGGGGATGGCTTCTTCATGTCAAGTTCCCGAAGCTAAGGTCGCGCACGGCGAACTCCAGGGCTTATCCGTCGCCCTAGCGACGCAACACCTCGGCTTACCGGCTGTAGCTGTTGCCGGCGTGGACGTTACTTCAGATCAGCCGATCCATATCCCGGGCTTCGACGATATGTTGTTTGAGAGTGCTTTCGTCGGTATGGACGAATTCTGACCTCTGCCAAAACGAACTTTGACTGCCGACGAACATGATATACCCGATACCCCCCCCATATCTACGCCAACCAGCCACGAAATATATATGCGTCATTTTTTTCCGTATTTTTTATCGTTGTATCAATAGACCAACACGCTTGCTTATCTCTCGATTTCCTTCCTGTCCTTTCACTGTGCATAGCGCTTGCTTGTGTCTTGCGTGTATTCCTTCTGATTGGATTCCTGGTTTCATTGACCACCATCCCCGCTTCCCACCCCCTTGCCCTGCCAGATTCCATCTTCCCACCCGATTCACCGCAAACTCCCGAACTGTAGCCTTATGATAGCTTGCTTGTTGTTGATTGCTTTGTGTCGTCCCAAACTGTAGCCTTTATGTACCGTCGTCGATGTTTTGTTGTCTCTGCATAGATGATCGCATGGTTGTTTTCGTGGGTAAAGTAAGAGTACACCGAGGCCTCTATGTGTCGTCAACATGTCGCCCTACAATCCTAATGATCAAGCTGTAACGAAGTCCAGGGCTAAGCATCATGAGCAGTTGTATGGGTCCTAGTATACGTAGTGGTACGCAAAATCTTACCGAGTGCCGGGCGAGGCGTAGTTTCCTGTGCTAGCTAGTGTGCACTAATCGTTCTACCGAGCGCACAGGACAATCATTACTAGTACTCAACAAGATGATCAACACTGCCTGGAGCGAGCACGGCCAGTGTGTTGGGAAACACCTGTTCGACATTGGGATTCGGGACGAAGGAGGTAAGGCTAACTTATCTACTTTGGCCGCCGGGCCTTAGGGACCGTATGCGTATTCCCACGATAAACCCGTCCTGTTGTTGTCTCGCCCCTCCGCGATACTCTACCTTCGTGACGGTTTGGGCCCTTCCAAAAACGTCCGCTTCCCACTTCGCAAACTCGTCCGAGGCCCGAAGACTTTTCTTACGCATCAGTTCATTCTCCACTATTCCTGCTCACCTCTACCTCATTCCCGACGGATTGGGAGCACCGGTATGGATACAAGCACACCGAGTGTGTTCGTCCTCTTCCTACGCATGTTCAAGGTACCGAGCGCGACGTCGCGTTCCCCAGTCGATCCACCCGACCTCAGCAGGATTGTGAATAGCACACGCAATGCCGTTATCTTGCTACCCAGCGGACAGATTCTCGGTGCGGTTCTTTCCGTTCGTGTTTGCTTTGCAATGTTCACCGTGTACTTTCGATCAGACCCATCGTCGGACACGCGACTATCTTTATCCGAAGGCAAAGTGAACTAGATTTGAAGGCGGCGTTGTTTGTACTCAGCCACGTCAGTCCTGCGGAGCTGGAGGAGTTCGTTCATAGGTCAGTGGGTATGATATGCCGTCGTTGTCGCCTTGGTTAACTCGATACCTGCCGTAGGCCGCTATTTGTCCCACTCGAAGCGCGTACGTGGAAAGCGCGACCAACAGTCTCAAGCTATAATTTACCGCCTCTGATTCCAGCGGGCACTGCCAACCCTCGCCCATTTCGACCCGAGGGAAGGACGGACACGAGTACAAAACGACCTTGAGTTCAGAAGGTGAAGACGATTCGAGTGGTGCTCAAGTATGTCAAACTCTTTTGTGCGTTCCACCTTCTCTGAGATCGTTTCAGGTTAGCCAGACGTTACCATAACGCATATACGATCATGTTCGGCTCCACTGCCATCCTACCCCCTCAAAACCAAGCGATGAGCAGAAGCCAGGGCCTTTGCAGATTCCATCAACTTCAAGGTAAGAGATTCTATGCCGGGCATCCAGTGATAGGCGTCGTTCAAGCACATCAATTTGGATTACCAAGCTCTGTCTATAGAACATTGAGCACACGCTCACCCTCTCCTACAGTATCCTTCATGTACGTCGTCTTGCCAACTTTTCCCATAGTTGGGGGGCATCAGCGAGGAGCCCCTTGAGTATTGGTGTTGAATGGCACGACAGTAGGTCTCATCACACCGCGTCTCATAGGCGTTCAACTCAGACTTCCGGAAATCATCTGCTTGCAGTCTTGACCAGGGCTCCGGATCCACGCTCACGTTTCCGGCTCATACACCATTCACAGGGGAACCAAGTGCTCCGTCCAACATCGTCGTGCCCCGCAATATCTGGGCCATGATTACTACACGGCAGTGCGCTGTACCAAAGCTAGATGTGAGCGGTTTCTAGCAGGCGAGAGTGCATTGCAGGGAGCAAATTCTGTACCAATGAAAGGAGGTGGACGATCGTGTTGGAGGATTGCCAGGATGTACTCTTTCCCACTTGGTCTACCTGTTCAAAGAAGCTGGGCAACATGGGGGCCCTGGGGCTGATGGTGCGGTCGTTGATAGAGATCGGGTGTGGTATGTGATGTGATGATTGATAAGACAGCACGAGCATCTTATAAGACCGTAACTTGAACCAGGCTAGGCGTACTTGTGACCCCTTGTCCCTACATTCCCACCATCTGCATTCCTGTGGCCAGCGATATGTACTCAAGTGGAAAAGGTAGGTCCCTTGTCATTCAAGAATACCTGTAATGATGATGTTGACTCCCAGGTTGCTCGAAAATAACTGAAATTCGTTGCTATAGAGTACACTCTGCTTTCTTCACTGCCGATGGCAAGTAGATAACAGAGATCGGACGGGATTGCAAATTTATGCAGAGGCTGCAGTCTGTGCAGCCGCGCTGTCGATGGATTCCAAATGGTTGGTGTGCGGCTTGAGGTCACCGCCATATACCAGGGTGTGGAATGTGGAAACTCACAAAAGTTCTGGACATCCCCGGACACACGGGACGAGTACAGTTGGTGGATATTACCCGCAGTTCGACGACATTTGCCACGGGTGGGTCAGACGCATGCGCATTCATCTGGAGGTTTGGGACAGACAAACAGCTCGTGGGCCCACTACGGCACACCTCCACCGTGGTGGCAGTTAGGTTCTCTCCAGACGGCACACGCCTCGCCACCGCTTCCGTCGCAGGGCCAATCCGGATCTTCAACCGCGACAATGGTCAACAGTTACTCGACATCCTGTGCTTGTTCAACCAGTACCAGATATCCTCACCACTTGCTTGGTCCGCGGATGGCCATCAAATCTTTGCCAGGGCTTAAATGCAGCATCAGCTTCACAAGGACATCCGCGTTGGGATCGTAGAGGTATTGTAATCACAACAGTGCGGGAGACATGTGTAGGATTCTGTTGCTCGCGATCTATTAGCCTAATCGACGTAACCGTGCATCCTTTGTAATACAGATTCAGCGTGCTATTTGACGAGACGACAAAGCTCTTTCGTTCTTGTCACCACACGGTGCAACGTCACATTCCCTCTACTACGTTACAAACCTGGTGGTGTATGTACATCTGAAGTCACCTAGCCCAGGTCTGTTCTGTCCTGATGCCGATACCGGGGCAGTCGCTGACGGCCCTCCGCCCGCCGTGACCCTGCGCGTGATGACCCTGGGTAGGATATTCCCCCGACGAAGCCGATTCGTGTCCTCCCTGGTGAGGTCTGCTGTGGATAGGCGTATCCACCATGTTGCTCCTGCTGTTGTTGTTGCTGGCCAGCCTCGTATGCTTGTGCACCTTCATATGGCATGTTGAATGATGCACGGTATGGATGCCCATGTGTGTCTGCATGAGCCTAGGTATGCTGACGAGTTTTACCGTGCTCAATAAAGCACCTGAGAAGATTCATATCCCCGGTGCCCATACACGCCGTGGAGCCAGCGTTACTGGAGGCGGTTGAAAGGAAAGGTGTACGTGTGTTTGTTGATCGTCCTCGGTCAAGTCTTGTTCGAGCTTGCAAGTCTCGGCAGAGTTTGGTGAAGTGCCATTGTCGGATGGTTGACCAAGCGATGCGATGGGACGTTTGCGGGCGTGTATATCATTGCGGATGTGGATTTTGATGCCTTGGTCAGCGAGGGAGCAAGATAGAGCAGTGGATTCTGTGATTTCATTTGTGATAGAAAAACCTGGGTGCAAGGTTAAGGTTAAGTGGGAAGAAGGCGAGGTCGGATGGAAAACAGAGTGGTGATCCGAAACGCCGACATGAGACGAGGACCCAAAGGGAGCATGCGTTGAATAAGAGTTAAACGGGTTGGAGAGGGCTGACCGGGCCCGCTGACCTTCCATGCCTGGAAACGTTTTTACAGTGGCGAACGGTGTCACTGTGGAATTGATAAAGAAGGGAAAATGCAGAAATGAATGGGATGAGGACATACCCGACGAGTTCAAACACTTAATTTGAGACGGTAGCTACCTTTTGTGCGCACGCTGAGGTCGGGGGAAATGAAGAACCCTGCGTCTTCGTTGCGGTTCTCGGTGTCTTTGAGGTGGTGGAGGGATGAAACGACGGGATAGTGCAATGTCTTAGTGCGACTTTCCGACTTCGTCTGCCCGCAGTGTCTGGTGCTAAAACTTTAATTATTAGTTTTATGTAAATAGGTTTAAAGAAATATTATTATGCTGCCGCTGAGGCCACACGACAAATGGTGAGATACTCGTTTTGCGCTCTTGGAGGGTGAGGTTGTCTGACTATTGGCTTTTTTCAGACCCTCAACTCGCTACGGAAGAAATCGAGATCGCTGATGGTGTTTGCGGGAATACTGAAATATCGCATGTCTCCCGACGTGTATTCGTATCTGGCAAGGCTGGACGTTGAGATTGCATTGTAAAAGTGTGATATCGCTGGTGGAGTACTTTCGTTTTGTTAGGGAAAAACGTGACATACCCGATAAGTATCGTGATAATGACATGAAAATGTTGTTATGTACTGTAGAACAACGCCTCATCGCTGGGCTGGTACTAGATCCTCCTCGTCTTCTGCATCTGCTTCCAACTCGTTTTCTTCGGTCGCTTCTTCCTGCACCTTGCTATTTTTTCCGTCTGTCTGGCTCTGGCACTGTATGAAACCAAGTGAAGTCAGGATGGGTGACAAGCACGAGTCTGGGACAATTAGGGGCTCACATGATACACCGCGGTCCAATACCCGCCCAGTACATGGCGTTTAACGCGTTATTGAACGCTTCGTCGCGACTCACCATTGTCGTCGACGGAGGCGGGAGGAAGGCTGGGGCGTTCGTGGAGGGGATGGTCGTCGCTGTGTTGGACGCGATGCCGAGGGAGGGATCGTGCGTCGGGACATAACTGTGGAAATCGAGCGGGGCGGTATCCAGTTCGGGTTAGCCCTCCTGATGTGACGTTTTGACGCATTTCGCAGGTGGTTTTGAATTGCTGGGACCGGGTTGGGAGATGGGTCCCGCGTAGGGTTTGTTGTACCACCTGGTAGGAAGACGCGCGTTGGCTGATCAGGACGGGGAGATGAACGGTATGGTACTCACAGGGGAGATTTTTTGATGGGTTCTGATTGCCACGATTTCGACGTACCGTAGTAGGCCTAAAGAAATTGTAATGAGTAACTTTGCAGACGGAGAGAGACAGGACGGAGACGTAGTTCAAACGTTCATACTCGGCCTGTGCAGAGTTCCACGCATTGATGAGTGCGGAGTCGTCCCAGATCTCATCGTGAGTGAGTGGTCTGCTTTCTTCTTCTTCGTCTCCATCCTCCTCCTCCTCTTCCCAATGTTCCGGTTCCGCGTCTGCGGATTCGTCCCAATCCTCTACCTCCTCGCCCGGGTCCTCTTCTTCCACTTGCTCCTCGGCGTGGACTGCATCTGACATCGCGACGGATCCCGAAGCGGCGAGAGGTGGTAGTAGCGTGCTTGCGCTGACCTCTGATTCGTCATATGCCACGCTGACAGACGTGTTTCCTGGGTCGTTCCAGTGCTGGAAATGGGGACTTGGAGGTGGGGCTGCAGGAGGTCTTTGCGAGTTATGGTGGTTGCGTTGACGTTTTTTCGATGGTAGTCGGCGTCCGTTGGCCGCGGCGGTGTACACGACCTCGGCGAGTCCAGCCTATTCTGATGCAATGCCACAGAGGTCTGGAAGAAGCCGATCGAACTAAAAGCTTCCTTGGAACACGACGAACGTGGTCCCCAAATCCTCCCGACGTCCAATAGGACCTGCAGGGATCGGGCGTCGGAAGTAGATGGGGATCGATCATCCAACCGCGCGCCGGCTTCGAGCTCCTTCCTCGCCCTCACGGTGACCACCAAGTACTGTTTTAACTCTACGCTCTACTCTTCGACTCTACATTCACACTTCTCAGAGATGGCGACACAAAATGTAGGCGGTTTCGAAAACATTCGAGAGAAATTTGGCCGCTTCAGGATCCTTATCATTGGGCGAGCGAACGCCGGCAAGACAACTATTCTTCGCGCGATCTGTAACTCTACCGAAAACCCGGAGGCCTATGATGGAGAGGGCAACAAGGTACGAGCCCTGGTTTGGTACCCATGTATGAGTTGTGTGCGAAACCGTGCGAGTAGATCGATTTAAACCAAGTCGAGGGAACGCGGGGGGTGAGTATCACTACATAGTATCGGACCCGTACACATGAGCAATGCATGTTACTAGCGCGGAATGCACAACATCGAGGACGAATTGATCTTCCAGAGCAATGACAAATTCGTCTTCCATGATTCGCGAGGCTTCGAAGCCGGTTCTGAGGATGAATTCCAACAGTTGAAGGAGTTCATTGCTGATCGTGCAAAGACAACTTTTCTCAAGAAACGCATTCATGCCATCTGGTATATTTTCTCGAGCAGTGTGGGAAGTAGTCATTGACTAGTGATTACTTTGTACAGGTAGGTTGCCGGGTCCTTCAGTGCTCACTACAGCAGGGAACCGAAAGACATGGTCACAAATCGTATCAAGTGGCCCGCTGACAACCGCGCGAATGCCGCTTGTCGACAAGGTGTTCATTATCTGTCTCGACGACGGTGTCGATAGCCAGCGCGATAAAGCACAAAACATGAACGGGGAAGACTTAGTGGCGCTCCTCTTCAACTTCTCGTGTGGGGCGTATGATCTTCGAGAGGGAGTTCAGGCGGGGATGCCGACCTTGGGGTACGTGCTTACATCTCCTTCAGATGTCTTCAACGTGATCAGATTTGCAGTCAAAGTGGTGCTGTCGACATGTTCGGGAACGAATGCAAACTTTTTCGTATGCATCAATAATCGATTGATCCGTATCTTCGAACTCAGCAAACGTGTCTGGAGATCCCGTCAGTATCAGGTAAGGACAACTTATTGATTCCTTGCTCGCAGCATGAATCTGAATTGATTAACGGAATAGATGCCTTTCGCTTGACCGGTGACATGGCATACCGCGATCAAGGATGGGATATCTTCCATCATTGCCGACGAGGACTTCTGTGGCGGCACAAACCATCGCACTTCATACCTCTAGACCCACCAAGGTATACCACATCAACACGACACAACACGGCAGACAGGAATTCCCACAAAAGGGAAGTGCGGAACTTCCGCACTTCCCCTTTTCAGAGGGTGAGAAATAGTTCTTGACTTTGGAAGCCACCGTTGCTTACATAAACGCGCTTTCAACAGACTTGCAGGTTCGCTATGTTGAGCTTCACGGCGAGCGAACTACGCCTTCTGCTCGAAGCTTTGAGAGCTAGGCCGTCCTCTCTCGAAATTATTCGGCTCGAAGAACGTCTTCTTTCGGAGGAAGCTGGGATGGACTTGCGTGAGTTTCAGCGGTGGCCTAATTTAGTTTGTGTCCTAGCTCACCTCATACCCTCGTGCAGGTGCTGAGGATGCCATGGATGTTGACGTGGTCTCGAGCCAGGAAATCCAAGACAGGCCTCATTGTCCTTCATGTACAGCAGCGTGTCGTCGCAATGGCGTTGCCTTTCAAGCTGAGCCACAATAGCAGCAGTGGGATTTCGTGCAGTATGATCACGTCTCCAACACCCGAGCACACGCGATGCTCGCTGAGCTTGCGGTTCCAAGCTTCACATCCTCTACCCACAACCCCCGCGCTTGGTTATGGTCTGTTCAAGAGTGCTCCGTCGTGTCAAGTGTTGACCTTGATACTGCTTGCCATCTTCCCAACCTCATCCAATGTTGCACAACCCTTCGGAGCAGAGAGGTGGGATCAGCGTTCGTCGCGATGATATCGGCCATTCAATTGGCTTTCAAGTGTGAAAGGTACGTGGGCTCGCTCTCTCATCACTGCCGTCAATTGATCAGACGAGTATAACTCTTAGATTGTTACTGTCTTTGCCAGGTCCAAATGCTTCCCTGGAGTGCATTTATTCCACCTACGTCGCCCATTTAGCCGGCTGTCTGGAGAACCGCACGTTCAAGGACTGGGTGTCTGCAGGAAAGAAGTTCGCGCGTATCGCTGCGGGGGGGTCCGTTTATATTCTCATTATCATTGCGGGACTGAACTTGCGAGGCAAGTTGATGCCAGCACCGCATGACATGATGTCCAGTATCGCTGATATGCTGAGGAGGCCAAACATGGCAAAGGAAAGTAAGTAATTATTTCATTTTCACGGTTCGTTCTTGCTCTTACCTGCTTTTGGGATCAGCACACCGTGCTTTGATTTGTACCATTATAGCCACTATTGCGAAGATGCAAGAGGAGCTTCCTCTTCAATTCGAGGTAGATGGTTTTAGGGTTATAAGCTTATCTAGGTTGGTCTAGGGGAGTTTTTTTTAGATACCATACACTAGATGTACAGGAAGTCCATATCCAAGTTGTTCTGCCATCTATACCATGCCAAGGGAGTCCAGGACTCCCTCCTTTACACCAAGGTCACATCTTAGTTTTCTTGGCATCC